>WBZZ01004054.1:147500-150000 GCA_019918135.1 Paulinella micropora | reverse complement strand
AGAAAAGAGAGATGAGAGATAAGGTATCCTGAGTTCTTAAATAATATAATATGATGTGACATGGCATGGTATGGTATGATATCCAAAATTCTAAATAATACGATGTGATATCATGATTTTTTACTCCGTAGCTGTCGAAGGCATGAGGGTCATGGAAAAGGGAGATAAGAGCGTTGCTCCAGTTGTGTTGCGAGCACATGGCACGCCTCAGACCTGCATATCAACCAAGCAAACAACCAAGCAAGTAATGAACCGATCGATCGATCGATCAACTAATGAACCGATCGATCGATCGATCAATCAATCAATGAATCAATGAATCCATGAATCAATCAATCAATGAATCAATCAATCAATGAATCAATCAATCAATCGATCAATCAATCAATCAATCAATCAATCAATCAATCAATCGATCAATCGATCAATCGATCAATCGATCAATCAATCAATCAATCAATCAATCAATCAATTGCGAGCACATGGCACGCCTCAGACCTATCAATCATTCAACCAACCAAGCAAGCAAGCGACCAATCAGTCAGTCATGTATGTATCTGTATCTGTATCTGTATCTGTATCTGTGTCTGTGTCTGATCTGTAACCTGGCGAGGTGGAAAGGCCCAGCACCAAGTACTGTTGCAGCACGTAGTCTCGGAGAATCATATCGTCGATTTCGCTGAGTTTCTTCAAGAAGACTGTGATGTGTGTGTTCTGTGCCTGCAGCGCGAAGCCCGAGCTGCCCTCCTCCTCCTCGTCCAGCTCCTCGAAGTGGTAGTCCGCGAACTTCTCGAAAATGTGCAGCTGATCAGGGGTAAGGTCCTTCACCTCCTTGATACACAGACACACAAATAGACAGATAGACGATTTCTCCAAAATTTGCAGCTGATCGGGCGTCAGGTCGTTCAGCTCCTGCACAGAAAGGTAGCTAGGTAGACAGATAGACGATTTCTCTAAAATTTGCAGCTGATCGGGCGACAGGTCCTTCAGCTCCTGCATGTAAGTCAGTAAGTAAGTAAGTAAGTAAGTCAGTAAGTAAGTAAGTAAGTAAGCAAGTAAGTAAGTAAGCAAGTAAGCAAGTAAGCAAGTAAGCAAGTAAGCAAGTAAGCCTGTTTCTACCTCTTCTTGCTCTTCATCAGCCTCCTCGGAGGTAGCGGGGCCCGTGGCCGTTGTTGCTGTTTCCGAGGCGTGGCTGGGGCTGTACTGTGACTTGGAGGCGGTGGAGGACGGACTGACTTGGGCGGAACCTTTGCTCCGCTTAGAAAAGGAAGCCCGACTGTCCAGCTGCCCGTTGGCCCGCCCCTTGCTCTCGCTACCCGGGGTGACCGCCAGCTTCTGCGCCTTAAACCTGGCACGGGAAATGTATATTATGTATATGTATGTATGTATATGTATGCATGCATATATATATATATATGTATGTATATATATATGTATATATGTATGTATGTATGTGCATACACACACATACATACATACATACATACATACATACATACATACATGCATACATACATGCATACATACATAAATACATACATACATACATACATACATACATACATACATGACTAAATGGATGTTCTTACTCGCATCAGGACGGACGACAGGTAAAAGATATGAGAAATGGTATGTGTTGTGAAGTGCTTTCTCTCCAAGTTCAGTATCGCATTCATATGTGTAAGGCACATGGTTACAGCCATGGTCACATCCCAATGTGTGTATGCATGTATGTGTGTATACATGTATGTATGTATGTATGTATGTATGTATGTATGTATGCATGCATGCATGCATGTATGTATGCATGTAAGTAAGTAAGTAAGTAAGTAAGTAAGTAAGTAAGTAAGTAAGTAAGTAAGTAAGTAAGTGTAAATATATATATATATATATATATATGTGTGTGTGTGTGTGTGTGTACCTGGTGGTGGAATGGTGGTGGTAGTCGTTCCTGGGCACGGTGATCTCTTCTCTCTCTTCTCTCTCTTCTTCGGCTTGTTCGGCTTGTTCGGGCTCAGGACTGCCAGCGGTGGCGTCCTATGTATATATATGAATTTGAATATGTATATGAATATGTATATGAATATGTACCTCGTCCGTCTGCGACAGAGGCGTGACAGGCCATTCCACAGGGGGGCGCGGCGGGGGGGAATAAGAACTTGGCGCGAAATTTTCCGCAAAATTTGGCGGATGTTGCGGTGTGGGTTGGCGGGGCGGCAGGGGCGAGTAAGCGGTTGGGGAGGGGGGTGGTTTGCCAGGTGGGGGTGTGCGGCTAGGCGGCACCCGTTTGGCAGGCATATGGGCAGTAGCAGCAGCCAAGGTCAGTTGGGCAGAAGCAGGTTGGCCGGTCAGGGCAGAGGGAGGTGCGGCAGGTGGCTGGTGGGTGACCCGGGGCGGCAGATTTGAGGCGGCGGGTGTGGGGATTTGGTCGAAGTTTGAGGTGATGGCTGGGTTGGTGTTGGGGATATTCGGAACGGAGGAGGGCTTGGGGGGAGGGACT
>WBZZ01004054.1:107500-127500 GCA_019918135.1 Paulinella micropora | reverse complement strand
TCATCCGTATTAAAGTAGATAATTGTACCTATTAATAGTGAGTATTAATACCGAAGCCTCATGACTAAATTAATGATAAATTTTTACAATAATCATACGGAAACGGAGATATTTTTTTCACTAAACGACGTTTAATAATGAAGAACACTTGCTTTTCGTAGAGCTGATATATATATTAATATAATGGTCGGTAATGATGAACGGAATAATATTAAATAACTCCGAAAAGCAAGCGTTCTTCATTCAAAGTACTATTATTAATAAAAGTCGTTAAGCGGGGCGGGGGGGGGGGGGGGGAACAACAACAACAACAACAACAACAACAACAACAACAACAACAACAACAACAACAACAACAACAACAACAACAAAACTGGACCTGCTGGGTGCACTCAGCACTCAGTGGATATAAATTGAAGTTTTTACCTCTTTTGTATATATATATATATATATATATATATAACTTCCCTTCTTACACTTCATCTTCCCTCTCAATCCTACGAGAGGCAAGTTGAAGTTTCTATTAACCGTAGGCTAAAGTATTAATATTAATATTAAAAGACTCTCACTGCAGGAGTGATTGCGTAAAAAAACTTTCATATACCCACTCGGACTGCCCACACTGATAGGCCTTAGATGCTACTATTAATACTCCGGCGGATTGGCCACGCTCACCTATCACTGCCGGATAGTCAAGGAAGTTAAGGTTTTGGTTTTAACGAGTCATTGAATTCGTCGTTTCAGTAATTCGTGCTACCGTGACTACTACCCTCATCCATGCAAGCCAAGTGAAGAGGCGGATTCTGCTGATGCTAGGTCAGCGACTAGATTGCGTCAGGACATGCTGCTTCGTGATAGTATTAATCTCTAACAAGACCGTGACTTAGTCTTACCCTTACGAGCTCAAGGAAAGTTGAATAGAATTTGATTTAATAAGATGATGAACGCAACTGGTTCAAGGCTAACCTCCACTTCTGTAATCATAGACTCTTGAAGGCAGGGGGAGTCAGAATTGAACCCAAACAACAAGCCAAAGGGAAAACCGTGCCCCGCAAGAAACGGAGTGTCCCTATGACAGGGTCAACTGACACGATTCGTTATGTCCGTAACCTGCACAAATGCCAAAACATACCTAAAAACAATAACCCATAAGCGGTGCAATCATTCCTTATTTTGTCATCATCATAAATTCCCAGTCACGGGAAAAACTTCTAAATTTCACTGAATTTCCGTACCAATTTTCCTTATCCTTCAAACGGTTACTATTAATACATTTATTCCAAAAGCCTGAGGTTCGGCCGGTCAACGCTATTAACGTGGGAGGTGAATGAATAAGGATGCCACAGCTTCGTGGAACTTACATCCTAACAACCTTCCGGCACCACTCCGGCCGGTAAACAGTTAAGTGTTAAATATATAGGATTTACAGGCCCTATGGGATCCAAGCTTCAAAGCTCACCCCATATCCTTTATCCTAATATAAAATAAAAACCTGAAGTATTCTTCAAAACCGGAAATGTAATAAGAATTCATCTTATAATATTTAATAACAAGGAATCACTTCTACGGGTGCAGTTCCCGTAAAAACCAATAGCGAAATAACGATGTAGTATACCGTGGGTGTTACATAGCACCCCTTTCCCCTCCTTTGAGATCGGCGCTCGATCTCAATTCATGGAGTAATACCAACAAAGACTACATCTCCAGCTACTGTTGCGCCAACACAAGCATCGCCCATCCTAATTGTTGCTAAATTGCTTGAGACAGTTCCAGATTTTGCTCGCAATGCTGTGTTTATTCTGCTATTGAACTGCCGCCCGACATCAAATCACAGGATAAGAAGGTAGCGAGAAAAAAGAAATAAAACAGCAAGAAGAGTTGAGATCTTTTGAATGGGTGAGAGAGACAGAGGCGAGGAGATCGGGCAGTAAAATAATACCATTAACATGGGTAGATACAGTAAAACCGGACCCTAAAGGTGGTACGTTTTGCAAGGCTAGGACAGCCATAAGAGGAGATTTAATGGAAAATAGCATACATTTTAATGCTAAACATACTCCTACAGTAACTTCTGATCACCACACATTTCTCATGTTTGTTGCGCACGCTGCCGTTCATGATAGAGATTTAAGGCTTGTTGAATTTGTTACTGCCTATTTGCATGCTATCATGCCTTATACCATCTATGCATATCCGCTGCCTGGCTTTGAGCGTAAGGGCTGGGTGTGGCTCATTCTTAAAGCTTATTATGGTCATCCCGAATCGGGCGACTATGGTATGATGTTTTGAATGAGATTGTGGTAAAGTTTGGTTTTAAGCCCCTTGTTATAGATAAGGCATCGTATGCGATGGGGAAAGAAAACAACCCATTGCACACCACATTGATCATATTTCACGTTGATGATGGTCTGCATGTTGCCAATTAAAAAGAGCACTTAGCGTTAGTTAAGTTCTTTCAGAAAAAATGGATTGAGATGCAAGAACCTTGGGATAGCTACTTCATTTAAGAACATTTCGTTAGATCATTTCGAGAATGGCATCCTAGTTCATCAGAGGGTTTACATTAAAGCAGTCTTAGTGTAGCTCGGTTATGACTGCGCTATATATTCCCGCCAAGTCCCCCAATACCTCTGATAACGTGCGTTCCCTCAAGTCCGGACATGCCATATTGGCGTACGACCTCCGTACCCTTATTGGTGTCCTACTTTTTGTGGCAGTCAACACGCAGCCTGTGATCGTTTGTGCATTGAACATTGCCGCATTGGATATGGTACCGAAACCCCCCCTCCCCCCCCCCCCCCCGGCTCGTATTCGCTTATTGACAATGCCGGTATTTGGTTACTCCCCGTGGGATATTCTTTCGGAGGGCAGACAAGACCATTACCTTATGTGGGATTACGCAAAGCAGGGGGAGCGTAAGCATAGACCGGTTAGCGGATCGCCCGTCATGGACTCTTTCCAGGATATCGACCCCAGTCATTTGGCTCAGCACTCCGTGAAGCTAGGTGAGGCCGAGATCCCCAAGGAAGTTCGCCAGAAGACCCCTGTGTTCGGTTATTGTGATTCCGATTTTGCATCCCGTGTAGAAGATAGAAAGTCCCGCAGCGGCATACACAGGATCCCGATTTCAGTTTTCTCAAAGTTACAGTCTGTTGTTGCCAACTCGACTGTCGAGGCTGAGATTATAGCCGAAATGAGGCGGTTAGGGAGGCAGAGGCAATCCGGAAGGTGCTCGAGGATATGGGTTATTCGCCGGGAACCATCCCGATATTAGAGGATAACTCAGGAGCTATTTCATTATCTGCCAGAGGTTTAGAGAAAACCGGACCAAACATATTGCGGTAAGTTTTCGGACCAAACATATTGCGGTAAGTTTTCACTACCTGGTAGATCGCTGCCGCGCAGGTTCTGTGCAGTTGTACAAGATTGCGTCAAAGAAAAATATGGCGGATTACTTGACTAAGACTGTGCCACTTACGCAATTCTCGCCAATCTCCGGGCACGTCGCGGTAGAAATGCCGAAAGAATAGCTTTCCGACATTGAATTTCGCTCGTTATATCATGCATTCAGCACCATGCGTTATATAACATCATTGTTTGTTTTTATTTTTTAAATTTATTGTTTGTGTATTTTGCTTTCATTTCCCTTAATATATAAATACTTATCAACTAATTCTCACTTTTGCTACGTTTACTCCGAAAAGTGTCACACTGAGGGGTAGAGAGCCATCACTATTATTTTCTTTTTATTATGTCACTAGAAGTTTATTATACATATAGTTTATATTATAGCACATGTCGATTATTTAATCTATTATATAGACTTAATCGAAGTTAGTGTCATAGTAATAGTTATACTAATAGTTAAGGTGAGCAATATAGATTGTTAAACTAAGTAGACCTAATTAAGGCCACCTGAGCTAGTTACTATGGATTTAGTTCTGTTTGTGTTACTAAATTGTAAACATAGTTGTCGCTGTGATCGGATCGCTCATATTACTCGGTATATGCTTATATCCTATGACAACCGTCAGATGTAATTAGGTAATAATATTAGGAAGCAACCCTAATGTTATCATCTTCATGTTGATGTTTTCTGATGTCATGTTGGTAATGTTACGCGTTTTACGCAGTACTATTTCATGATTTTGTCATAAGTTGTTACTTGGTTACATGTTTATCTATATGATATGTCTATATCTATATTACAAGCAGGTGCTTCATGCGGGGAATCGGCATGTTCATACATGTATTTGCAGGTTAACAACAGCCCGGCATGTTTGTTTTGCTGTTATGTTGCTGTTCATATAAATCGTTAGAGCTAGCGTTTATTTATGTGACCTTTATCTGCTGTGTATATAATATATATTCATATTTCCTCGACCGTACATTAATTAATTATACTTGTTATTGATCATTTCTGCACCTTTATCACTTCCGTGTGTTTCTCATTTTATGGGATTGTGCTGACGTGTGCAGACGGGTTTTTCCACGAGATTGCGGATTTGACACAAAATTTACGCTCATTTGATGGTTTATGTTTTATCAACATTGCAGGGAACCTGAAAATGCTTACCGGGATGGTAATTCCCCGGTCACTCACTTTTTATAAATTTTATGTGATGATTATACTTCATATGTTTTGACCTCATTTATGGCATTTTTTTCCATTTCTATTATTACGGGATCGATAAATATTTACAAACCATTAGTTATACAAAAATATACGTACGTCTCTTACTTGAGTCACTGTTACCCGACTCATAATACTGTAGTTTGTAAAAAAAAGTTAGAGTACCCCTGTAATAGATTTAGAATAATTCAAGTTCCTGGGAAGGCAGTTTAATAGTAGCTAGATTAAGGGACTAAGAGCACTAGAGGGGTGCGAGAGCTCTGCTACCGACGTCAAACTGCTAGCATGACTTAGGTGCGCGAGTCACTCGTATCTACGCTATGAGGCAGGGCATAGCTTCGAATGGGACAGCACTGTTAGCGGAGCCGACGCGGCTATCTACTTCTACGAGAGCATGAGGGAGTGGATAGTCGATAGGTGTAATAATAATTTACCCTTTCACTGCTCATTTTCATATAATACATACTGATTTCCACAGACTTGAAGCATTATCTTTAATTATGTTACAGTTTCAACCGTCACGGTACCTAATCATGCTAAAGTAATCAGGGGAAGTGTAAGGTAGTGAGTAATATGTCGGATCGGTAACAGATATAGTAACTGTTAGACTACTGTACTAAACCGGAGTCAAATCTAAGTTGAGTAGATCGTTTGCAAGTTAAACTTTAATGAACGCGCCAAGGCAAAGAGCGGGAACGTATTAAGCCGGGCACACGTAATGGCTCTAACGACACGCATTACATATGCCGGCCCGTACTGTCCACCGAATTAATATATTGTATTAATATGATCTAACACTCCCCCTGGAGCAAGGTTAATTACTAAATTAACTGCAGGTCCTACTAACTATCCTGTGAAGATGATAAAAACACATACTCGAAACATATCACTCTTACCCTCACTCCAAGAGATAATGTCGACGGTGGCTACCCAACTTGCTGTGGCAAGTGTATATCAGTTAGACTGCACACAGGGCAGCGCCCCCCAGTCAAGTCAGGCCTGATCGACGAGAAGAAGATTATGGCCTACCCACACCTTATCCTATGTTGTGAGTGGTATTAAGGTGAATATGTAATACAGGCATAGCATAAACAAGTTACATATATAGCATCATTATATATGGTATACAAGGTGATCCGAATATACTGATAATATATGATGTAAACCTGATTGTACTAGCTAATCTATCATGAGATGAGACCTATCTGAACTATTAATTATTCTACTTCTCGGTGATATGGATTATAAAAATTGTCAGCGCTTCCCGCAGGGGGGTATCAAAAGGCGACAAAAGTAATATGATGTATAAGACAAATGCAAATATCTGCGATTATTGGCTGGTCTGGTGGCCCAGAGTTACGCTGGCTGCCGAGGCCTTTCAAGACATACAAAATTGTAGTCTGATAAATCGCTCTCCGACCAACAGCTGAGACCACCAACTTAGCCTCTTTGATGTTTGTATGTATATAAATGTAATAATATAGAGCAATCACGCAAGTGAGGGCCGCAAACGCGCGCGAGGATATCGTGAGTTTGGGGCGAGCATAATGGGCGATAGAACGCCAAGGTCCGAACTACGCTCTCATCCTTCGCCTTGCCGTGGTCCAATCGAACTACCTGTAAAAGTAATATGGGTGCAAGTATTCAGAAATGAGGGTCCTCTGGTTGGCGCTGATCCAACCTTTGTCCCCTAGCTTCCAGTCAACCTGCTCCCTAAGACAATTGGTAGGTGCGTATGCGGAAAATTAATGACTATATACCGAGGTTATACCGGGTTCAGAAAGTAAATCTTATTGGTAGATTCAATAAGTAAATTGATCGGGTTTCATCCCAATACGAGCACGACCCGCTCTGTCTAGCAAGACGGAAATTTTCTTAGCCAAATACATAAATTTCTCAACCGTGAAATGTATTTTGGTAAATATGTCCGCAATATTTTCCTCGGTTGGTACTCTGAATAACTTGACTATGCCGTCCTTCACGAGTTTTGCAAGAAGGTGGTACCTTACCTCAATGTGCTTGGTACGGTCCTCCCCTAACCCTCTCTCGGATAATAATACCGTCCCTTCATTGTCTTCGAAGAGGGGGGTAGGGCCCTTGAGGTTGATTCCAATATCCCTGAGAGATTTTAATAACGCGAGAAGTTCCCTTACCGCTTCGTTCGCTGATACCGTTTCCGATTCTAACGTGGATTGAGCGATTATGGATTGCAGTTTTGAGAACCAAGCTAGCGGTGTCCCGTTGAATAAATAAACATATCCAGACCGAGATTTTCGCGAAACTTTATCCCCCGCAAAATCGGAGTCTACAAACCCTACCAACGGATTTTCCGAGATTATCCTATCGACATTGGTAATGATCGGTACACTGAAAGCTTCCATCCCGGGAATTCCTGACTTTTCTATGGATTCATGCATTGCATTGGCCGCGGCACATGATCCATGGTTAGGTTTCCAGTCTTTGGGGTTTTTTGGGGGGAGAAACAAGATTCTAATAGTTTCCTAAGATTCTTGTCTCCCTTCCGGAAAAACAACGCCCTTGGTGTCAACAACCACAGGAACATGCGATGCGCCATAGCATAAGAAGTGTCGGGGTTAGGGACTTGGGATTTGGCAGCAATACTCAACGGGCAGATGAGGAGGGGCCTCGTATGTACGGCTAAGAAGATGAGGATACCGGTTAGGCATCTTAGGTCGTACTTCAATAGCCGGTGGTCCTTCTTGAGAGGTGCCGGGTTTTCAGATGTGAAGGGGGTCTTAGCGGGTACTTCATTCATATACCCTAATTCGTTCAAAATGAGAAGTTCGTATTTACGTTGATGTAACGCAATCCCTTTCTCAGTTTGAACAATTTGGATATTCTTGAACTCAGTAGCTTTACCCAGATCTTTACATCTGAATCCCTTTTTCTCAAAGTGAGCGACCATCTTGAGGTGTTCAGATTTAGACGCCGCGTGGCACCCAACATCGACATGGAAGGATAAGAATTGAGTGGTTTTGGGGCTACTCCCATGTCTGATGAAGGAAGCTCTATCAAGCGTAAAAGTTCTGAACTCAAGTTCCCCCGTGATTTCCCCGTACAACATATCGTACCACAACCGACCAGATTCCGGGTGGCCGTATAAGGCTTTCTTCAAAAGCCAAACGTAATCCTCCAATCGGAATTCAGGTGGTGGTCTTACGTAAATGTTGTACGGGATTTTAGCATGGAGATAAGCAGTGGTAAAATCGATCAACCAGAGGTCGATTCCGAAACACGCAGCGTAAGCTATCATGAGTAAAATTGTCCGATGTTGAGCGGTGGGGGAGTAGGTCTTTCTAGGGTCATACTGAGCGTACGCCTTCAAAAGGTCCCCCCTCAACGTAATTCGGGCTTTATGAAACTCATCTAGTGTACCCTGTTGTTTGACGGTGTCGATCCATTTTACCGGAATGATTGGTGTCCCGGACATTCTAGCTTCCTCTTCCTCGCGCCAAACAAAAGCTTTAAGTTCTTTCAGCTGCTCAAACTCTTTCTGTCGAGCTTGCTTCCGATCTGTTGGTTTTTGTATCACAGGAAATTCCGGAAATTTCTCACTGACAAGACAATACTCTGCACGCTCTTCTCGGGCGCATACCGTGACATGTGCTCTTCTAGTCCTTTCCGAGATAATGTTTTCCCCAGAGATTTCGCCTTGTTCATGCGATCGCCAGTTAGAGCTGTGTTCAGCTCTCTGCTCCGCCACCCTTTCTCTCTCCCCCTCGACAAATGCAAATTCTGACGTAGTATCGAAGTGTAGACCGCCCGCATTGGGCGCGACACCTTCACTTTGATCCTCGTCGTCATTTGAGTTAGTCGATAGGGGTGGTGGTTTTACCGGAATGTTAGCAACAGCATACTTGAGAATTTCCTTATCAATCACCTTATCGGTGACCCCGTCATCAAAGAGGACCGCATGCGCCGGGAAGCGTCTGGTCTTACGGGTAACTGGGGCAGCGGGTGCGGTAACCGTGCCTTTGCGAACCGCAGTTTGCCAGTTATTCCCGTAAGTTTGTTTCGCCCATCCTCCTCCCCACGCCTTAGCCGGAATTTCCATATATGTCCCGGACAAATCGCGCGTCTCTTTTTGGATTTCTGTTTCTTTCGCGTGACTTTCGCCTCCCCCTGATCCCCACTGGACTTATGGCCCAAAACTTTTGGGGTCGGAGGCACTAATGGTGGTGGGTCAGGTCTATCCTCTCTGACTTCCACTACCTTATTGTCCCCGTTCCCTGTATTGGGGTCATCGGGGGGCGCCTTGTGTGGGGGCGATTCGGACGATAGACCCCCGGCTGGGGAAGCATCTCCCCCAGTCGTGAATACCTCTACTGATATCCCCCCCGAAGCATGACCTTGACTTTCCGGGTGTTGAGAGGTTCGTTGGGATTCCGGGGGGCAAATGCCACTTTACCGAAAACATCTCTTCAGAGTCATTCGCATCTGCTAGAGATTTGGATGCTTCCCTCCTTCCCAATTTCCAAACATCAAATACGACATCACGAACATTACCGTGTATTTTCCTTGCAATTGGATCATATACCCGATAGTATCCTGTATTCCGTTCATACCCGAGAAATACTACTCTCTTTCCCCTCTCACCCTTCCCCCTCTTAGCATCCACTTTCATAAAAGCCATGCATCCGATAGGTTTTAGGTGATGCAGCATGGTTTTCGTTTGTGGATGACTTCATAGGGTGATTTCCCTTTGAAGGGTCCATGAGCGATCGGCAAGAGATTCCCACATGGAAGGTGGAAGCTCGGCATCACTAAGGATAGCCCTAGCGGGCCCACCATTGGTTTGATGGGACCGCTCTACCTTAGCTACAACCTGTTTCTGCCCTGTTGGGGCCTCGAGAAAGATGGGTTGATTTACGTCAACCCACTCTTTGAACTCTGTGTACATGCTGTACTCTTGGTCGCAGGTAAGGAACTTAATTTTCTTCCCGGTGTGTCTCTCAAAGAATGCAATAGCTTTGAGACAACAAGGAAAAAATTCGTTCTTGTGACGCAAGTAGTAGTCAAGTTCAAAGTTGGACGCTAAACATTTGACAGTAAACTTATACCGCTTACCGTCCCTTGATGTCGTATTCCACCAACCCTGAGTATCCATTGAGATGTGGATCCCGGGTCGGTGTTCTACGACATGATGGTTCTTTTTGAAGTGTGGTGTCTTTTTGATTTTATTGCGCAAACACCACTCACACTTCATTATTCGTTATCTCCACTCTTTTCCCACTATTTTTACTCCCATATACTTAGCCATCCTCTCCATGGCCTTTACCCCTCTGTGTTTACACATGCGGTGAAATACGGTGGCGTGTATGTTTTCATTATAGTGGGGACGGACAACAGGACACAACACCATGTCATCCTTCTGTTCTGCTCTCTCACCTCTCTCTGTGTCTACCTCAGTAGAATAAGGTACGTAAGTATGAGACACATCACATTGCCAACCACATATACAAGGAGACAAACAACAGTATATGTCATGGTAAGCAGGTAGGTTGGATCTTTGAGAAAGGTGAGAGGGCAGTTGTCAAGCTTGTACCCCCGAGTCAGATGAATCATCGGGCTCGGGAGCCTCACTTGTTTCAGGAGGTGAGTTAGGTTGATTGGTTGTTCCCGTGTCAAGAGGGGACTGTGCGGTGGGTTCATACCATTCATTGGGGTCGAGTGGTTTAGTCCCCGGAGCGTCAAAGACTGTGAGGTTGTTAGGTAGAGCTCTCCCGCTGGCTACTATCTGTTTCTCCTCAATTTGAATGGGTTTCTTTAGGACGATGACCTGATTGTTCTGATGTACTACCGCAAACCCTTTTCGCACCCACGCCGAGGTTGCGACTAACCCATACTTTAAATGTGGGTTATAGGTGGTATGAGAATCGAAAACACAGACTTCATCCCCGTTAGAACATGAAGGTTCATTTGAACCTTGCCCTTGTACTCTGTCCTAATGCTCCTTTGGCGATCCTAAACTTCTGTGGGGCTTTCACAAGTTTGATGAATGTGGTTTTGTCGGGAGATTGTGTTTCGCTCGCACCGCTATCATCTACCCACACAATACTATTTGCTTTAGTATCGCTGTGAGTTTCATTCCAATAGCACATTCATTGTGTGGGTTGTCTTGTGTTGCGGTGTATGTGCTTTGAGTGTTGGTGATTGTGTCGGTCTGAGAACTATCTGGTGATTCATCCTCCTCCGGTGGAGTTTTACCTCACAACACAGCTTCAAGCTCCTCTATCTCTTCTAACATGTAAGGAAAGGAAGAGACAATACCCCGAGCAAATGGGTTGTCATGTTTGGTGGCCATTGTTATTATACAGTCGTGTATCGCGTAATACACTTCTGTATAAAACTCATCGTACTCCCCAGTCTTGGAAACGATCTGTCCATCCTTCACTGTCCTATTCTTAAACCCATGGGTGAGAGCATTGAAGAGTCGTTGCAACTCATCAATGGGGGGAAGTCCCCCACTGCCCAACACCTGTTTGCCCTCTACCGTCCCTACTTTCCCCTGTTCAGAGGTTGTAGGAACGGTTGGTTGGTTATTTGGGGTTTCTCCCGGCTCTCTTACAAGTGGAACATGAAATGTGGGCTGTGCATGAGGTGTAGATAACACAGATAGGAGAGGCACAGATTGTTCTACCCCTTCGCCTACTCTTTCTACTCCCCCTACTCTTATTCCCCTCCTACCTATGTTCTGTGTAGTAGTGGTAGGTATAGTAGTAGTAGTAGAGGTCGAAACAGAGGTAGATGATGAATGAGTTGCTGTGTGCTGTCTCCACAGGGAGGTTTTAATGAATAAAGTAGCAGGGTCCATACTTAGAGCATCGTACGGGGGTAGAAGACCTAAGTTCAATTTCTCCCTATACTTTGCTAATATTTCCCCTCTCTTTCTCTCTTGGTCAACATGCTTGCCGCAGAAATCGTGATCTACTAACCTAGCAGCACACGCCCCCCCTTTTGCTCCTTTTCTTGCTGCCCCCAAACTCCACGAGCACCGAACACCAGTGTCCGACACCGTAGCCTCACACTGCTTACTATTTAGAACATGGCAACTATCCTGTCGTACTGGTTTGCAGTGGAGATTGAGGGGTGGGCCACCTACCTCACGTAGGTGTATGGGATGGAGCCCTTTCACGAGTATTTTTACGTAGCCTGCCCTGGTACGTCTGAGTGCCCATTTCTCTTCCAGAGGGATAATCTGGTTAAGAGGAGTAGGGTCGCCAGCCATATCAAGAGAGGTCAAAAAATTATTCTCGTGAAGGGGTGGGATAGTGGGGCGAGTGTATGTGGAGGCGTTTTGAATAGGTGATGTATGTTTGTCTTCATCTCCCCCTCGCACACCACCCTCTCGCACACCCTCACCTCTGTCTACTGGGCCTGGTGGCACAAATGCGCGTGGCAAAAGCGGTGTGTGGGGTGTAGGTGAGGGGAGGTTCTTGTGTGTTTCGTTGCCTCCCTCTTCTCCCTCTCCTTCTTTTCTCATCATCATGATAGCCATATGATGAATGTATCCCACCTCTCCCTCGTCTTCTGACTCTGAGTCTGACCCAGAAGAAGGCTCAAACTTATCTTGTAAGCTTGGGTCTTCTTCTTCGTCACTCTCAGAAGAGGAAGAAGAGGAAGGGGAAGGGGATTCAGCATTCAAGCTTATCATCTTCTTCTTTTTAATGAAATCAGATGCTTTCAGCTTTCTTCTTTCCTTGCTGCTCTCCTTCTCCTTCTTCTTCTTCTTCTTCTTCCTTGTCTCCTCTCTCTTATCCTGTCTGTCTGCCTTCTCAGACTGTCTGTCCTTACTCTTATCCTTCTCTCTTACACTTCCTTTGTCAGACACTCTCGCTCGTCTTCTAATAGGACATTTCAGTGGACCATGTCCATCTTTAGGACAGTCAGTTAGTTGACATTTGACAAGACAAAAGGCAATCCTGTGGTCGGGGGAGAGACAGTTCCAACACACGCCTTCCTCTCCCCCTTCCTGAATACTAGCTCCTGTCTGAGGTAGTTTGAGGTTCCTTCTGCTCTTAGTTGCCCCTACCAAGTTGATAGTGATAGGGTCAGACTTTGAGCTTCCGGAACCGTATAGCTTACGTAACTTGCCCTGAGAGACATGACCTTGAGCTAGTTGTTCTATAACTTTTAGGAACTCTTCCAGGTTAGGTCTCTGATCAGGTAATAAAGCTTGCCAAGTGTTCTGATGGTACCTTTTGAAAGGTTGCATGTGTTTAAGCTTCCTCATGATCATATCTGTCTTCATGATCTCAGGAATCTTACCCATCAGCTTTTCTTGCTTCTTCAACAGGGTAGTGTAGTTAGCTAACCACGCACTTACCTCACTGGGTTCCTTTGGGTATGAATGATAGACTGCTTCTTGGTCCTCTTCAAACTTTATGAGGTCAAGGCCCCCATAATGTTTCTTGAGGGCCAAGAAGCAGGCTACCCCATCGGTTCCCCCTTGTCTCATAATTGCCATCACTTTTCTGTCATGAGCGCAAGATTGAAGTAAGAAAGCATAGAGGAGCCTATTCAATCTTGCTTTCTTTTCTTTTTTTCTCTTGCTCGTAATACTGCTCGCTGAATCTTAATGCAAATAGCGGTTGGGGCTTGTTCCTCCCAGCTGCCTTTGGCATCTCAGATTTTTGATCAGTCGGAATGATGGTTAGCGGTTCAGCAGATGCATCTCTCTCCTCTTTCTTAACCTTAGCTGCTGCTTCTTCTTGTTCTCCTATTCCTTCTTCTTCCTCTCCTTTAGGTGATTTAAAGGGTGCGTTGATAGGAGAATCAGGAGGGATGTAGATAGATAGTGGTTTGGCTAAGGCATGAGTCTGGAAACCTGGTATTAATGATAGGATTTCTGGGTGCGTGACACCTATTATAGATATAAAGGTGTATTCCCACAGCTCCCATTCTTTCCCATGATCATACTTAGGCGTTTCCAGCCTCATTTTGACTAAGTCAGAGTTATTAGATGCCATATTAGCGTTTCAAAGGGCGGAAGGTAGGAGAAACCTCGACTACCAAATTTGCTTTTACTATTTCTAGTGAAGCTAGATTAGGAAGTATTTGTTCTTAGTGAACAGTTCGATTAAAATTAGGTGGCAGCCTTCCGCACGTTCCACCCCAGGTGCTTGTTGACAGCCTTCCGCACGTCACCAGTTCGTTTTTTTTTTTTTTTTTTTTTTTCTTGTGGTAGCCTTTCACACACCACGAAAAACGCTGAAAAAAAGAATAAGTGAATAAAGTTTATCAGGCTTTACTATCACGCTTCAAGGCTTCATAACCTGTTAGACTACTGTACTAAACCGGAGTCAAATCTAAGTTGAGTAGATCGTCTGCAAGTTAAACTTTAATGAACGCGCCAAGGCAAAGAGCGGGAACATATTAAGCCGGGCACACGTAATGGCTCTAACGACACGCATTACATATGCCGGCCCGTACTGTCCACCGAATTAATATATTGTATTAATATGATCTAACAATAACTAATCAGTATCGGCCTCTGAAGTATGCATTTAACAAGGTTATGCGGCTACAATAGATCCCGTATCAGAATAATAGTAATACTGTGACCAACTTGATATACATGATATTTGTGGACCGAGCGGGTATATCTGCTCCCACAAAGGGGGCCGGGTCCAGTTATTGTTCCGTTGATTATTACTATCACCAACCATTCTGTCAGTCTTGCGGACGGTTTCCGTTGGACATGATATAATCATTAAAGCCTGAGCGGTCAGACAAATTCTTCTGTACTGTCCGATACAGTCCCGGGTACGACAATAGGCAAGTCACGTAGTATTATTAATTTTAATCATCTGAGTCAATTTCAATGATAGTTGGACTCAGTGGTCGGACAGTGGGTTACAGGACCTCAAGTGTCCTTTACGCAAACACTGTTTTATATATTATTAATAATAGACTACTTGCTTGCTCGCCCCTTTGCACTTGAAGGAACGATGGCCATGTACAGAGCTTCGATATCAGAGCCTGACGGTTGGCTGTCAGTTGTGGTGGAGGCTAGGTGCCTTGACAGGAGGCGGGAGGCAGCACAGCTGAAGGTGGGCTAAAAGGTTTTTGTCAGGTTCCTGCCAAACGTAAAGTCAATTTTTTATATTTTTTTTTTTAATATTAATAGTGATATAGTGAAAATTAAGGTCATTGATTATCTTTTGAAAAAAGACAATACACTGAAGGAAGATGTGGCTGGCGTCAACTTTTTATTTTTAGTTGTCTCGAAAAATGTCCTTAGCTGGCTTCAAGTTAATAATATTAATCTTTTATATAATTAAAACAGTGCTTGCGTAAAATAATATTACATTTACGTAATATTAATAATATTAGTATATATTCAGTGATACTTTTGGACTGTCAACTTTCAATGCACTGTCTTAATACTGGTATTAATGTAAAATATTATTAATAACATTAACTTGAATTATTACCGGTAATATTAGCTGTACAATGTCACTAGTATTATTATATTCGTCTTATACTGATCTGGCATTCCGAGAATAACTCTTACTTTCTACACAGCGGCAGCAGCGTTAAAACTTGAATAATCCAACACGAAATGAACACAATCCAACACGAAATGAACACAATCCATCCGCCTTTTTTTTTTCATCATTCAATCTATCCGAACCCCGATGCAGCATCGCAAAAAAAAGTCACTTGTCAAATTGGGATCTGACATGAGACAGAAACACAAAGTCACGTTGTACACGTTTTGGAAGGCCTGCTTTCTCAAACCTGTCTGTTGGCCCCGCCGCTGTTATCCGATCGTTTTTTTCTCTGTTTGGTGGTGCGTTTTTATGTTTGCTATCGTCGTTGTCACGGCGTCGTCATCGCCGTTGGGTGTCTGTCAAGTATGTGCCAGTCAAAAGCTTTAACACAGCTCGTGCATGGCCACCGCCATGAACGAGTTGCACTGCTCCTTTGACTTGCCGGACTCCAAGCATTTCATCTGCAACGCCTTCAACAGCGCTTTGCAATGCGCCGGGATGGAATCGATGGCGGACTCGTAGTTGAATGCAGCCTGGTCTGGGCGATTGCCGCCATCTCGATCCCCGTCGCGGCGCTCCCAATCGCGCTCGTCGTTTTTGTCCTGCTTGGCGTTTTCTAGATAGGTAGGTAGGTAGGTAGGTAGGTAGGCAGGGAGGTAGGTAGGCAGGCAGGTAGGTAGGTAGGTAGGTAGGTAGGTAGGTAGGAGGTAGGTAGGTAGGTGGGTAGGTGGCAAGGTAGGAAGAGGTAGGTAGGTAGGTAGGTAAGGCAGGCAGGCAGGCAGGTAGGTAGGTAGGTAGGTAGGTAGGTAGATAGGTAGGTAGATAGGTAGGTAGGTAGGTAGATAGGTAGTTAGATTGGTAGGTAGATAGATAGGTAGATAGGTAGATGGTAGGTAGGTAGATAGGTAGGTAGATAGATAGGTAGGTAGATAGATGGATAGATAGATGGAAAGATAGATAGACAGACAGACAGATAGATAGATAGATAGATAGATAGATAGATAGATAGATAGATAGATAGATAGATAGACCATCGGCCTTGTTGTCTTCTGCAGTCCAGGCGGTGTACGGGTAGTTTCCGTTGTCTGGGTATTTGTCTATACATACACATACATAGACATAGACAAGCCTAGACATAAGCAGAAATAGGCATAGACAAAACATACTCGTGGACTATATATATATATATATATACATATATATATATACATAGACATATATATGTATATATATATGTATATATATATATTCATATATATTCATATATATATATATATATATATAGAGAGAGAGAGAGAGAGACAGAGAGAGATACTAATTGGCAATATGTATAGATATACATATTGACATAGACAAGCATTCACACCCAGTGCGTTGTCCTCAGCAGTCCACTCCTTGTACTGGTAGAGCTTATTGTGGTAGACATAGATGTACTCCTTGTACTGGGAGAGCTTATTGTAGTAGACATAGATATAGAAGTAGACTCATAGACGGAGACATAGACAGAGACACAGACATAGACATAGACATAGACATAGACATAGACCATATAAGTATAGACATGTTCCTAGACATAGACAAGCATGCGCACCTTGTTGTTCGTTGTTGTCGTCTGCAGTCCAGTCGTGGTACTTGGAGGGGTAGTTATATTTATTTTTGTTGCCCTTGTCCTTGTTGCCCTGGTAGCTGTGTTCGAAGCCCAGCGCGGCGCAGAGTTCGTACTCGAACAGGTGGGCCAGCTGCTGGCACTTGCCCTGCGCCACCTGACCCGTGTGATGCACCTGCCGAGAGAGAGAGAGAGAGAGATAGAGAGACAGAGAGAGAGAGAGAGAGACATGTCTTGCTCGTCACTTCTGTTTATGTGCGTAGCTATTAGCTTGTGTTGTTGCCTGCTGCCAACCTGTGGCAGCTACGCTTGCTGCTGAATTCCGATGTGCATGTTGTGCTTGTGCGTGTGCTGTCTGCGCGCCTGCTGTGCGGGTGAGAGGGGCAGGGCGGGACAGGGCGTGTACCTCGCAGTCCTCCATAGCCAGCTCTGCCAGCTCCTCGCAGTCGTGATGCTGCGCGTTGCACAACGTCTTCTGCACAAATCTGGCCAAGGTGTCGCAGATCTGGTCGTCCACCATCATGACTTCGCTGTTCTTGCTGGTCTGGACCAAGTGCGACTTGCAGGTCTTACGAACCATCTCCGCCTTCTTCTGACACGCCTAGATAACAAACGTACACAATGAATGAATGAAATGAATGAAATGTACGAATGAATGAATGAATGAGTGAGTGAGTGAGTGAACGAATGAATGAATGAATGGATGAATGAATGAATGAATGAAAAACGAACGAACGAACGAACGGACGGACGGACGGACGGACGAATGAATGAATGAATGAATGAATGAATGAATGAACGAACGAACGAACGAACGAACGAGCGAGCGAGCGAGCGAGCGAACGAACGAACGAAGAATTAATTAATTAATTAATTAAACGAACGAACGAACGAACGAGCGAGCGAGCGAGCGAACGAACGAACGAATGAATGAATGAATGAATGAATGAATGAATGAATGAATGAATAAATGAATGAATGAATGAGTGGCATGCGCGGACCGAGCGGCTGCTGGCGCTGTCGTCGTCGTGTTTGCCGCTGCTCGGGTTGGCTTGCAGAGTCAGGTCCTTGCCGATGCCGGGCCCGTCCTCCACAGTGCAGATGGCGCCGTACAGCTCCAGAGCGAACATCACGCACAACTGATCGCCGTGCAGCGAACCAGCCATCAGACGCTTGCAACTGCAGATAGATAGACAGACAGATAGATAGATAGATAGATAGATAGATAGATAGATAGATAGATAGATAGATAGATAGAAAGATAGATAGATAGATAGATAGATAGATAGATAGATAGATAGGTAGATAGGTAGATGGATAGATAGACAGTCATCATGCGCTTGCAACTATACCCACAACAGTAACCATGATAATGATAATAGTGGTAACGATAAGGATAATGATGACAATCCATTACCTGGACTCTGCCAGGTACACTGTGTACTTGCAGCCCATGTCGTCCTCCATGTCTTCTCCTGTACACAACGAGTAATCATAAGTGATAGTGATAATGATGGTGGTGCTGACCATGCTCGCCGCCCTTGGCCTCACTGCTGCCTTCATCTCTTATCTCCCTTCGCCTCACTGCTGCCTTCATCTCTTATCTACTCTCCTCCGCCCTTCTTCGCCTCACTGCTGCCTTCATCTCTTATCTCCTCTACTCCGCCCTTCGCCTCACTGCTGCATCTCTTATCTCTACTGCTGCCTTCATCTCTACCTCCTCTACTGCTGCCTGTTTCTTCCTAATGGCCTCACCACTGCCTCTATTTCCTCTACTGCTGCCAATGCGAGAGTTGTGAGAGTATGTATGCATGTGTGTATGTATGTATGTGCAAATGTACTTACGGCAAAATTCGGCCATGTTGACAGCGAGCAGGTCGCAACTCTGCAGGCACATACATCACATGGCATTACATTACATTACATTACATAGTACATACATGCATGCATAATAAAAAGCTGCCTAGGCCACCTACCTCCTTGTCTTTCTGGTGGTAGTAGTAGCACTGTTTCTTGAGGTTGTTCACCACGCTCTGGCACATGATCTGCTTCTTTATCTAAGCAAGGGAGTAAGTAAGTAAGTAAGTAGGTAAGTAAGTAAGTAAGTAAGTAATTAAGGAAGGAATGAAGGAAGGAAGGAAGTAAACAAGTAAGTAAGCAAGTAGCTACATGCACCATTCACACATCCTACACATAGAGCTGCCTACCTCCTGTTTCTGCTCCCTTGTATCCGGATCCACGCAAGTAGTCTAGAAACGTGCATACACAGTTGGTTATCATTATTATTATTATTATTATTATTATTATTATTATTATTATTATTATTATTATTATTATTATTATTGTTATTGCTATTACTATTGGTGGCCCCGATCATCAGGCGAGAGACTGACACGGGGGGGTGGAGGACCTCGAACAAGGGTATTGGAGGCTTATGTCCGTTGAGGATATGCCATTAGCTGCATCAGTACGCCTCAGATATAGTGTTATTACTATTATTATTATTATTATTTGGACACCGTGATAGCCCAGTGGTCAAGTTCTACCATCTGGGCCCTGTCGCCAGTTCGATTCCCGTCGGTGCCACCAGTATTTTCATTGAACATACCGATCCGTCTGGACCAGTATTTTCATTGAATATACCGGCCCGTCTGGAAGTGTTGGAACTGCCCTTGCGGGGGTGTCATTAGAGCTTATCGTCAATTCTTCGTACTCCCCTCACGGGTGAGACGATGGAGGCGCATGTGCAGAAATGCATCAGCCATTGACAGAGAAGCACTATTATTATTATTATTATTATTATTATTATTATTATTATTATTATTATTATTATTATCATTATCATTATTATTATTATTATTATTATTATTATTATTATTATTATTATTATTATTATTATTATTATTATTATTATTATTATTATTATTATTATTATTATTATTATTATTATTATTATTATTATTATTATTATTATTATTGGACACCGTGATAGCCCAGTGGTCAAGTTCTACCATCTGGGCCCTGTCGCCAGTTCGATTCCCGTCGGTGCCACCAGTATTTTCATTGAACATACCGGTCTATTTCTGGACCAGTATTTTCATTGAACATACCGGCCCGTCTGGAAGTGTTGGAACTGCCCTTGCGGGGGTGTCATTAGAGCTTATCGTCAATTCTTCGTACTCCCCTCACGGGTGAGACGATGGAGGCGCATGTGCAGAAATGCATCAGCCATTGACAGAGAAGC
>WBZZ01004054.1:90000-92500 GCA_019918135.1 Paulinella micropora | reverse complement strand
TAGTAGTAGTAGTAGTAGTAGTAGTAGTAGTAGTAGTGGTAGTAGTAGTAGTAGTAGTAGTAGTAGTAGTAGTAGTAGTAGTAGTAGTAGTAGTAGTAGAAGCTAGAACTTTACTTTAATTTCATAACAGATTAGTTTGATACTTTACTTTAATTTCATAATAGATTAGTTTGATACTTTTAATAACTTTTTTATCTTATGTTTTATTTTACTTTACTTTATTTTATTTTATTTTATTTACTTTAATATTTTAATATTTTAACATTTTAATATTTCATTGTTTTTCATAATTTGAGAAGCAGGTCACCATCTAGTTAAATCAATAGCTCTTGAGCTAACGATTTGTATGACCAGAGGTTAAAGCTTCATTAAATCGAAGGCCTAGTAGTAGTGTAGTAGTAGTAGTAGTAGTAGTAGCAGTAGTAGTAGTAGTAGTAGTAGTAGTAGTAGTGTTAGTGTTAGTTGTGTTAGTGTTAGTGTTAGTGATAGTGTTAGTGACAGTGTGAGTGTGAGAGTGTTAGTGTTAGTGTTATTGTTATCATTATTATTATTATTATTATTATTATTATTATTATTATTATTATTATTATTATTATTATTATTATTATTATTATGGACACCGTGATAGCCCAGTGGTCAAGTTCTACCATCTGGGCCCTGTCGCCAGTTCGATGCCCGTCGGTGCCACCAGTATTTTCATTGAACGTAACGATCCGTCTGGACCAGTATTTTCATTGAACATACCGGCCCGTCTGGAGTGTTGGAACTGCCCTTGCGGGGGTGTCATTAGAGCTTATCGTCAATTCTTCGTACTCCCCTCACGGGTGAGACGATGGAGGCGCATGTGCAGAAATGCATCAGCCATTGGCAGAGAAGCACTATTATTATTATTATTATTATTATTATTGTTATTATTATTATTATTATTATTATTATTATTATTATTATTATTATTATTATTATTATTATTATTATTATTATTATTATTATTATTATGGACACCGTGATAGCCCAGTGGTCAAGTTCTACCATCTGAGCCCTGTCGCCAGTTCGATTCCCGTCGGTGCCACCAGTATTTTCATTGAACATACCGGTCTATTTCTGGACCAGTATTTTCATTGAACATACCGGCCCGTCTGGAAGTGTTGGAACTGCCCTTGCGGGGGTGTCATTAGAGCTTATCGTCAATTCTTCGTACTCCCCTCACGGGTGAGACGATGGAGGCGCATGTGCAGAAATGCATCAGCCATTGACAGAGAAGCACTATTATTATTATTATTATTATTATTATTATTATTATTATTATTATTATTATTATTATTGTCCCTGAAAGGTGTTGGAGAAGGGGGTGAGGGGTTTGGGGGGAGGGGGAAAATGAAAATTGTGTACCCCCCCCCCCCCCGGATTTTCGCACCCCTGTCGGAATAAATCATGGTTTTGGGAAGGAGGAGTTGGGAGCTCATATTGGCAGGGTGGTTAGCCCCAGACTCGATATTGATGCTTGTATAACTTTTTGGAATTCGCGCAAATATTTGCGATAGGGGAGTGTCCCGAATGCCAAATTTCCCTTTTTTTTGGGGGGCAGTACTTGCCGGTGCCTCCGGCAATTGAACGTACCCTGTCGACGGGGCAAGGGGGGTCCGGGGGGGCCTGCCCCCGGGAACCCCAGCCCTGTGATTGTACGTACCCGTTCTGGTCGCGGGTGGCACCCACACCTGAAAATTGAGGTTTTCTTTGGCTACCAGGCGCCCTTTGCGGCACCTCCGGCAATTCAACGTATCCTGTCGAAGGGAAAGGAGGGTCCGGGTGAGCCCTGCGATTGTACGTACCCGTTCTGGTCGCGGGTGGCACCCACACCTGAAAATTGAGGTTTTTACCACCAGGCGCCCTTTGCGGCACCTCCGGCAATGCAACGTACCCTGTCGAAGGGAGAGGGGGCGGGAGGGGGGGGGGGGGGGGGGGGGGGGGGGGGGAGGTGTGTCCGGGGGGCCCTCCAAAAAGTGATAAGAAGTGGGGCTGGCGGGGTTTGGTATTATTATTATTATTATTATTATTATTATTATTATTATTATTATTATTATTATTATTATTATTATTATTTTGGACACCGTGATAGCCCAGTGGTCAAGTTCTACCATCTGGGCCCTGTCGCCAGTTCGATTCCCGTCGGTGCCACCAGTATTTTCATTGAACATACCGGTCCGTCTGGACCAGTATTTTCATTGAACATACCGGTCCGTCTGGAAGTGTTGGAACTGCCCTTGCGGGGGTGTCATTAGAGCCTATCGTCAATTCTTCGTACTCCCCTCACGGGTGAGACGATGGAGGCGCATGTGCAGAAATGCATCAGCCATTGACAGAGAAGCACTATTATTATTATTATTATTATCATTATTATTATTATTATTATTATTATTATTATTATTATTATTATTATTATTATTATTAATCATGTTCATTAGGGAGTACATAGGCCATCGGTCCTTTCCATGGGCTGATT
>WBZZ01004054.1:70000-85000 GCA_019918135.1 Paulinella micropora | reverse complement strand
CTCCGGGCAGAGAAATTTGAAAAAGGGTGAGAAAAATTACTCTCGAGAGAGCAGACTATGAAGATGATGAGCCTGTCCCCTTCGTGCCCTCCATCCCCATGACCATGCAGTTCCCAAATAGCGGGAGACATAAACAGTGCGGTGAATCCCCCTAGTGACTCTGTGCGGGCGGAGGCGAGGTCGGGAGAAAGAAAGAAGCAGAAGCCTGGGTGGGGGCTTGGTAGCAAAATTCAAATCTAGAGGCAGAGCTAGGTCCCTTCGGTACCATGGCCCCGAGAATTGGTGGGCTTCGATGGGGGGGGACAAGGGTGCGAGGAATGGAGACTCCAGAGGCAGGCTGGTGTGCCAGTGGGTCGTCAGACTTGCTGGTGGGCCATGCGCGCCACAGGAGACCCACTCCTCGCACGTCTTCGGGATCGGTGCGTTGGACTTTTCCCCCCCTTGGATCTGAGCTTCGTTGGGCCACGGCACGTCTACACAGCAATCAGGCTTGCTGTTGGAGACGGAAGGGGGGGTCCGGGGGCGGTCCTGCGGGATAGTGGTGAAGGAGATTCCATGTCTGGATGATATGCTCGTAGCAGATCCTTGTGAGGCCCTGGTAAGTCTGTACCGCAATGTCCTTGGAGAAATGGAGGCAGAGTTCGTCAAAGGAGGTCTGAGAAATGTAACCTTTAGCACCCATCGCAATGACAATAAGATTAGTGGTCATTGGGCGGCTGCCGATGGTCTGACTTTGAATCGATTCTTCCAGTGGGAGGTATCGATGATCGTATATCGCCCTCGGGTTATAGGCCCACGCTTTCCAGGACTTCCAGGGAATAGCAGGCCAGGTGGCAGGCGGGTCCTCCCCGCGGAACGCCTTGGGGTCCCCCCAGCGGAAAGGAGGGTCTATCCGGTGTCCATCACTATTCCAGGTCTCACGTCGTTCGTCCCGGGTCTGCACCGAGGTGAGATATGACTCGTCCTCCCGAACCAGCCATTGATCTTCACGAGTGGTGTAATCTACCAGAGTAACATGATTTGATCTGCGGGCGGCGGTAACCAGTAGATCTACCTTATGAGAGAAACCTGGTCCCGCCATGTCAACCATCACGTGGGCGGCGGGGTGAGTGAAGGCAGGGGGGGGGGGGTCCAGAACTGGGGGAGCACCATCCTCCGGGCGGGGGCACCCCGTGCACTTGCTTCGACCAGAGATGGATCCGTGTCTGGCAGCGGGCGGGGGAGAGCGCCTTCCTCGCCGATGATGAACACTTTGCGATCTGGCGCTATGCCTTCTTCGTTGTCTGTGCGTTCCAGGCATCGTCGGATCCATTGTCTGCATTTGGAATGCCGCAGATCGAGCAGGGTTCTAAGGGCCTCTGAATGGAAGGAGGACCTAGAAAGCATGTAGTGGCTGATGCTCCCCGTGACCTTGCAGCAGTAGGGCAGGTCGTCGAGGTGGCGCCCTTGGTAATCACTGTGCTAATTCTGGCCGGAGTGGGCCAGACCTCCAGCTGACACTTGAATATAATGGCGACCTCCCTTCCCGAGAGACCACCGTTGGGATGGAGGAAACGGTTGGTGATAGCCTGGAAAGGTCTGCGAATCTCAGACCGGATCCCCCAAGTCAGGCCGAACCGGGGCGCCGCCTTTACTTTTTTGCATCCTCCGAGCATCGTTGACGCAGCTTCCAAAGGTTGTAGGAGGCCCAATTCTTTTTAACTAAGGCGATGGCCTGGTCCACTGTACCTGGTGCTACCGTCTCCTTGGTGAGGAAGTTGATAACTGAGATGACAACTGGAATCTCTAGTGCATTCCATTCGTAGCGGGCTGGGGGAACGTCATAAGCTTCCTTGAACTGAGCGAGCCTATTTTCTGCATCGGTCTGCTGCTGTCTCCCTTCAGGCCATGACGAGTCGCTGACATGCCCTGGAGGAATGCAGGGGTTAACGCCTATCCCAAGTGCTCTGCAGGCTCGAATCCAGTGGAGCACCATGAGTCCGTCACGACGGTCCTCCTTTAACATATGGAGATGCCCTTGCCATCCCAGGAAAGGTTGGTCAGGTGGGTCTGGAAGCTTGGGGCACTGTTTATTGATGTCCTCTGGCAAGGGAGGATTATCTGCCCACGGTTCACAGTGTTTACGTAGCGCGAGTAGAAGGCTGGGACGATGCAGTCCGTAGGGGGCTCAACCCCGTGGAAGACAGAGTGCATGCGCCAAATGTCCGGTGGATGAATCGGTGGATACGCTGGTGGTGGGCGGGGTCCACCGTCCCCGGCCCACCGAAAAGGAAAGAGCGGGCGACTCGGCTGGTGGGATCGCGTAATGTTGGAAGACTTTCGGCGAGTCCGGAGGGGAAGCCGCTGAGGACAAAGTGATCTCTCCTTGGGGAAGTAATAGTCCCATGCTAGGCGTAGGTGAGCATCCACGGAATATTGGACATATGGATCGGTCGATAGGAGGCATTTGATGAAGAACGTGAACGTTCGTAGGGAGTAGCGAGTGGAAAACAGATGGAGACCGAAACCCCCACCCGTCCCAATTGGGCCGTAGAGTACCGAGTTCGGAATCTCCTGATGAGATGATTGGAGGGTCTCCCTGATGTGATCCCGGAAGGCTGAGTCAAGGTTCCGGAGCAACTTTTGGGGAAAGGGGGTCCAGCCAAAGGAAAAATCGAGGATGCTGGTGAGGAGATTGGTGAGAGCTAACCTTTTCCGTGCAGGCGATAGGTTGAGGCTGTGAACCATCCGGGCTGTGGCAACGAACCTCGAGATCGCGTAGTCCCGTTGGATCTGCGGGTTATTGCTCCCGTCAATGTGGAGGCCCAGAGAACGAAAGACTTCAGTAGCCGAGCGGTTTCGAATTGTAGTAGGACCACGTGAAGGGTCGTGCCCAGGTGCAGTGAGGGTAATCGGGACCGTGTAGACACCTTTTCCAACTTCACTGACCAGGCAGATGACAGAGCATTTCTCTGCCGCGCAAATCTGACGTGCTGCCCGTAGCTGCGTGCAAAGGAGGGAGAAGCCTTTCTGTGCCTCGGGAATGAAAAACTCAGGGGGCCGTCGCCGCCGATGGCAGCCCAGTTATCATCAGCAAACTTGTGATGCGCAGTCATAGGGGGGCGCAGGGAGTATACGGAGATGTTCTGAGACCGATCGCTGTCCGTCCCGTCGTAGAAACGATACCCTTCTGGGATGAATTTTTGGGCGGGACACAGGCGGGTGAGGTATTCGTCTAGTACCCCATATGTACCCGGGCTTAGCGAGCCACCTTGAGGGATACCCCGGGTGCGTTGAATTTCTTCGGACAGAATGATGGGCTTCCCCGTAGAGTCCGGCACCTTCGGTTTGAGGGGGGAGTCCTTGAACCGATGGCGGAGGAACCCAAACAGTTCGGGAAATTCGTCCTCCTTCGCAACCACATGGGAGTATGCTTCGCAGATGTATGTGAGCTCCGCACGGTCGAACGCCTTGCGTATGTCGGTGGAAAAGATAATCAAAGTCTTTTTCCTGCCCGTTAATTTGGGGACCGCTCGTAGATCAGCCAGCATAAACCGTAACACCATGTTCCATTGATCGCATCCGCTCACTGTCGTTGTGTTGGCCTTGGAGGTCTTTCGGATGCATCCTGTGTGGAGTTTGAAGGGCTCTACCCAGTACGTGACAAGTTTTTCGTACAGATTAAGGATTGCGTTGGATACTGTAATCCCACGCCAATCGGTCACGTTGGCGCCTGTCCCCGTACCTTTCCAAATCTGGCTGAGTAATCCCGGCTTCCAATCTTTCGGCATTCGTCGCTCATTCCAGCAATTCGTGAAGAAAGCTCCCAAATTGATCTTCGCGTCCTGTGAAAGGAATTTGAAGATGTCAGGGGGGATCCCATCTTCCCCTGGGGCGGACCCCTTCTTTGCCTGGATGGCATGCTCCAGCTTTCCCAGGGAGAACGGTCGCCGTGCCAGATCGAGGGATTGCTTCCGGGAAAGGGGTGGGGGGAGGCACTTGTAGATTGTGACAAATTGCTTGACACGGTCCCCGGGAATACGGGATTCCTTGAAAGGCTCAATAAGGTAGGGACGGCCGTTGGAATCGCGGGGCGGGTACATACGAAGCTTTTCCCAATCCCTAATCTTCTTTAGGCGGTTCGCCCGCCGCAGGACAGCCCATTTGGCGAGGCGGTCTGCACACTCGTTAAGTCGGAACGCCCACTCGAAGTTTTGCTCTTGATGAGACTTCACCCAGTGGAAGGAAATCGGGGCCGTCTGCATGTGGAAGCGAAAAATAGCGTCCCAGATGGGTGGCTTTGCGCGCTTTTTGAACAGCTCATGGGCCTCTCCTTCCAGGTTCGCGCCAGTGAGGGCCCGGTAGTACGTGAATACATGTACACGTCGAGGCTTCCATTCCATCTCTTTGATGAATTGAAGACCACCGGCCATCACTGCCAGTACTTCCTGTTCCCCGCTAGTGGCTGGGAAAGCAAGATCCATCGGGGACGATGATAGCGTCATATGGGGACAGAGTTTCCGGGGAAAGCTCCTCGGGCCGATCAAGGCGCGGGGCCAGGACACAGGGAAACGCTGAGCCGCAAAGCGAAGGCAGGGAGAGAGCTGAGCCGCAAAGCGAAGGCGTTGGATTGAAGTCTTATGATAAGCCCCCAGGTGTCGGCCCCAGCAGGCAGGTGAATCCCCAGGTATTCCCAGGCATCTGCTTCCAGGAATTCCATGAGTTTGGGGACTAGGTCGACGGGTGGAGCTACATAGTCGTCTTGAAAGGGGAGGTTGGCCACCGTCCACCGCTTGTGCTCCTCGGAATTACGGTTTGGCCTCCGTTCGCTGTTATCGTCAGGCGGGAACTGGACTGTGTACTGGCGAAGAGTTGGTGCCGTGCAGGCGTCAAGGAGGGAGCGCGTCCGCATGACTGCTCCCTGTAACGCAGCCTCTGCGGTGGACTGGATATGAGATTCCGTCTCGCTGGGGGAATGGTTGAGGAGAGGATCAGTCTCCGCGGTCCCTCGGACTTTCAGGGCCGTGAACTTCCCCCTGTCGATCTTTTCCCCCGGCCTGAGGATCGGCGCTCGGAACCTATCGCTCCCCAGCAGGAGCTCTCGTTGGTTGTATTTGGCCTCCTCTGGTGGGACCCAGATGGTAGCTCCAGGCCCCAACACTTGGTGAAGTCGGCGCTCCTCATCCGCCAAGCTGGAGACGCGGGTGCGGTAGAGGTCAGCATAGTGCTCCCGGAGAGCCTCCGGAGGGGGAGTCTCCATGACCGAATCCGACTGGACGTGGAGGAGGAACTTGTGCTGGTTCCGGTCAAAGGCTTGGTTTTGGAGGAGCCTATTCGGCCGCTTGGACTCCCGTTTGGCACGTTTGATTTCCTCGAGACGAAAGTTGATCTTGCGTCTGGCCTTGGCTAGGACCTTCAGCGCGTCAGGGAGCAGAGAAGATAAATCTAGCGGGTCAGCCGACCTTGGCTCTTCCAGGATGTGCCCGACCAGCTCCCCTTCCATTCGCAACGTATGGCAAATATTTAACCAGAGCCTGGTCAGGTGGGAACCTGGATCTCGCGGGATCCGTCTCTGAAGGGCTCTCGTGATGGACTGAAGGGCAGTTACCATGCGGGGAACCTTCCTAACCTTCCGCCTAGACTTGGGAGGTCGTGGATGCCCCCTACGGAGCGGTGACGGAAGCGGCTGAGCGATCTGGATAGCAAGTGGCGGGGCAGGAACAGGGGCAGCAGGAAGAGCAGCTTCACTAACTTGTGGTCCGGCAGCTACTGCAGCTTGGATGGCCTGTTTCAATGTAGCCTGGAGGGGTTGGGCCGCCTGCAGGCTCTCCGCAACGCTCAGCTGAAAACTGTCGTGTTGGGCCTGTGTCCACCTCTTGGGCTCCACCAGTAACGGCGGGGGAAGTCCAGGTTCTACCGGTGCTGCGTTGCCCAAAGGGTCCGCCTCCCTCCCCCCGGGCGCAGGGGGGGGGGGGGGGGAGAGGTCGATTAGCTGTTGGGGGAGCCCCAGACTCAATTAACTCCTCACCGATGACGGAAGGGGTGGTGGACTCGGGACAGGTTCCCCACGTCCGGGCGGGGAAGAGGGAGGGGGAGCAGTAGGGACGTCATTGGGAAAGAAATGGTGCTCCAAATGAGCGCGGGCGATGCCAATCCTGGCCTGTATCCATCGTTGCAGGGGGGGGCCTCAGAACGGTGGGTTTCGATGGACTCCACTAGCCGCTCCTTCCGACTGAGGTGGGCCAATGAGGCAAGGACGTGCTCCTCGTCATCGCTGTCCGTCCATGGCATCCCACTCTCCTCGGGGTTATCCAACGGGTTTTCCCCCTCCGGGGTACCCCATAAGATGGCGCTGATAACGACCCAGACAGAGGCACTGGCGTGGACCAAGTCGGGTCGGAAATAGTTTTCAGGGCCATGGGGACCCATGGGGGTGGAGAGCTCTAGGAGACCATCACGAGCACCGACGTCGATATAAAGCAGTGTGTGCAGCAGAATCGCTTTGAGGCGGTTGTAATGCACAGCAGGTAGAGAGATGCGAAGCGGGCCCATGAAGCGGGGCGAAAAATCTCTCTCGGCTGCCATGGAACGAAAGCGTGCTATGCGATGAAGCAGGATGCGTCCCTTAATTTCCTGCGCCCGAACAATGAGAACCCGCGGACGACGGCGTTGGACTTACCGAAGCACCTGGGGGAAGGAAAGTGCGAACCAAGAGGACAGGAGCATGAGGCTCCCGGCCTGGACTATCGACTCCATCGCCTTGGTTGTCCTGTCAGCCAAAGGCTTCCGAGCTCGAAGGAGAAGATGGGCTCCAAAGGAGGGGGATAAGAGGAACATTGGGCATAACCACTGGTTGACTGCTTGTGACACCCAGGGCGCAGCGGGAGGGTCAACTTTTTGCGACGGGAAAGTGAGGAGTGGCTCTCGTACGTGCGCAGAAAGCGACAGGACGTTGGTGCCTTGGAATCGCTCCAAATTGTATCGAAGGGAGGCAAAGGCAAGTGTGGCCTGGGCACCTCCACGTAACCCTTCATGAGACTGCATGAAGTCCCTGAACCACTTTGCAGGTGGCTGGGGAAGATGATCCCGTATGCCTCGCTTGTATACCTTGAAGATAGTGGAGAAATCAAGAGGAGAGGAGGAGGGGACAGGGTTTCGGGAGCGGAGACGACGTTCGATGGATAACCCTTGCCCAAGCAGGGAGAGCGCCCGAGAATGCAAGGAAGCTGCGTTGGTGGCATGCTCATTCCTCTTGTCCTCTGCCATTTTCCGTAGGTTCCGAATAATAGTGCGGAGGCGCTTTCGGTACTGTCGATTTGTCCTGGGGGCAGAGCTCAGGCTTAGGACCGGGCGCTGAACGGCAGGGAAAGGAGGCACGACTGTACCGGGATCCGGGAGGGAGGAGGCAGAGCGCTTGAACAGTAGCTGCACTCCATATGAAGCAATCAGCCTGCAGTCCTGTTCTGAAGGACGGAGACAAAACAATCATCGCACTTCACCCATTCACCTGAGTTGCTCCGAACAAGGCTGAATGCGTGGGGACGTTGCCGAGCCCGCGCATTTCCTTCTATCTGGACGCACGTGACACATTGGAGAGTGTAGGAACATGCCTTCCCATCTTGTGACCATCGGTGATCAAGAAGTTGGGACGGGAGGAAGGAAAAATTGCGGTGCACGGACTGTAGGGAGCAGAGATTGAGTAGCCCCTCGGGGCGATGGATGTCAAGCAGAAGGCATTCTGCATGCTCACGGATCGCACGATTCTGAACTCCTTGACTTCCTCCGCAGTGAGCACAGAGGAAGGGCCAGGGATGGGACAAGCGAGACGCCACCTGTCCAGGAGCTCGGCTAAGGGAAAAGGGGTAGGATCGTCTTCGCGGAGAGAAAGAGAGAGGGGAAGGGCCCATGAAACAGATTGAGAGTCAGTGGAGCAGAGACTGCAAGTAGTGGTCGTAACTACGTGAGGAAGCCAGGATTCTATAGAAACCTCCCTCGGGAGGAAGGTAATGCCAGCGTCTCGGAATAACAGTAGTAGGCCCCGGACTGCCAATCCAGTGTCTCCTCCATCCAGGGGGTCCATGCTAGGGAGAGTGTTCTGTAGGACCACTGGGTAGTTGAACCAGGCACAGGACAGTGGTCTGAGTTCGTGCACGGTGTCCCCCACCGGGGGTCGGAGATCAGCCATTGTATTAATGAAGGCCCCGATAGCCGTCATCAGGGGCCCAACCATGGTCCTGGGGGGGCGCGCCAAAGCCCAGTTCCGGAGGAAGGTGGAGAGTTTGGGGAAGGAGGAAAGTAGTTGGACCGCGCTTATTAGAAAACAGTACCGGTTATCCGGGTTCTTAATACCCCTGTAAGGGAGAGGAGGCGGTTACCGTACCGCAAGGGCTTTGAGGGTGCCGACCGGCCGGCCCTTTCCCTTGGTGATAATGCCAACCCCGGAATACTCGTCCTGATCTTTAATAGCCAACTTACTGTCCGGGCTGAGACCAGGGCGTGTGGGCGATGCGGGAGTATCGCCAGGTCCTCTTTTCCCGAAGCGACGGGGGCGAACGGTGGCGGGATCACTCTCGTAGAAACCAGCCATCTCGTCCTCCTGTCCGGAAAGGATCCCCTGCAACTGGTGAGCCAGTTGCCGATCCCGCCGCATTGCTTGGAGCTCCCGCCGATCGAAGTACCATCCTCCAGCTGTGTTCTTCGCGCGAGGGCGAAGGGATCTTTGGACTTGAGATGGAAAACGGAACACATCGATTTTTTCGGGGACGGCGAGGAGGGAGAGGGGTTGTTAGGCACCTTACGTTCCTGTAGGGGTTGCCGAGGAAGTTCGTGCTCTGCGCGGCTCCACCTCTTCCCGCATCCTATCCAGACCCGGGGCTTCGACTGTGGCCGGCAGAGATCCGGGGCGGTCCTGTCCGTTCAGGCGTTGTTGTGATGGGCAGGTAGATGAACCTTCGGGTGAGGGAGACGGCCTAGCCTTCTGTAGCGTATCCCGACGCACATTTGCTGGTGATCCTTCTGTAGCCTGGGCTTGAGCACCGGGGATCGAAGCGGGTGTGGTAGGTTTCGCTTGCAAACATAGATGGATAGACATACAGGCAGATGGATAGATAGATAGATAGATAGATAGATAGATAGATAGACAGACAGACAGATAGATAGATAGATAGATAGATAGATAGATAGATAGATAGATAGATAGATAGATGGATAGATATATAGTATAAGACAGACAGACAGACAGACAGACAGATAGATAGATAGATAGATAGATAGATAGATAGATAGATAGATAGATAGATAGATAGATAGATAGATAGATAGATATATAGATAGATAGATAGATGAGATATCGACTAATGTCAGAAAAAAGGAGCTTCTGATTTCGTCAACCAAGGAAGTCTGTAAAGTATTGACCCGATGCCCAGCTAAGCCGTGATGTTTGCACGGAAGAGACTTATACAGGCGATACCAAAGCTCCCTAGTACCAGGCGGGGCCAGGGCTCGTTCCATAAAGCGCCCCTTGCAGAACGAGCTCCCACCTCCATTACAGAGGGCCCAGTAAGCAGATGGAGTTTCGAGACTGTCGACAGTCTAGTATAAACCGACAGAGCACTGTGGGTTTTATTCCGGGCTCAACAAGCGAGAAAGGGCACCCTGAGGGAACAGGATTGTGCTTCCCGTCGCTATTTCGGCATGTGACTCATAGGCGTATGGCTAGGCACACATAAGGCACCCCACCACGGGCCCAGCACACCCACACCATCCCCTAATTCTCTGTCTGTCGACAGATGGCACCCATTTCAAAAAACCAAGCCCAAGGGAGGGTCAGTGACACCTCAAGTGGCCTTGGTTCACTTCGTGGAGTAAGTGATGAGATCAACTGATGAGATATCGACTAATGTCAGAAAAAAGGAGCTTCTGATTTCGTCAACCAAGGAAGTCTGTAAAGTATTGACCCGATGCCCAGCTAAGCCGTGATGTTTGCACCGGAAGAGACTGATACAGGCGATACCAAAGCTTCCTAGTACCAGGCGGGGCCAGGGCTCGTTCCATAAAGCGCCCCTTGCAGAACGAGCTCCCACCTCCATTACAGAGGGCCCAGTAAGCAGATGGAGTTTCGAGACTGTCGACAGTCTAGTATAAACAGACAGAGCACTGTGGGTTTTATTCCGGGCTCAACAAGCGAGAAAGGGCACCCTGAGGGAACAGGATTGTGCTTCCCGTCGCTATTTCGGCATGTCATAGGCGTATGGCTAGGCACACATAAGGCACCCCACCACGGGCCCAGCACACCCACACCATCCCCTAATTCTCTGTCTGTCGACAGATGGCACCCATTTCAAAAAACCAAGCCCAAGGGAGGGTCAGTGACACCTCAAGTGGCCTTGGTTCACTTCGTGGAGTAAGTGATGAGATCAACTGATGAGATATCGACTAATGTCAGAAAAAAGGAGCTTCTGATTTCGTCAACCAAGGAAGTCTGTAAAGTATTGGCCCGATGCCCAGCTAAGCCGTGATGTTTGCACGGAAGGGACTGATACAGGCGATACCAAAGCTCCCTAGTACAGATAGATAGATAGATAGATAGTTAGATAGATAGATAGATAGATAGATATAGATAGATAGATAGATAGATAGATAGATAGATAGATAGATAGATAGACAGACAGACAGATAGATAGATAGATAGATAGATAGATAGATAGATAGATAGATAGATTACAGATAGATAGATAGATAGATAGATAGATAGATAGATAGATTACAGATAGATAGATAGATAGATAGATAGATAGATAGATAGATGGGATGGGATGGGATGGATGAATAGATAGATAGATAGATAGATAGATAGATAGATAGATAGATAGATAGATAGATAGATAGATAGATAGATAGATAGATAGATAGATAGATAGATAGATAGGTAGGTAGGTAGGTAGGTAGGTAGATAGATAGATAGGCAGGTAGGTAGGTAGGTAGGTAGATAGATAGATAGATAGATAGATAGAGGTAGATAGATAGATAGATAGATAGGTAGGTAGGTAGGTAGGTAGGTAGGTAGATAGATAGATAGATAGATAGATAGATAGATAGATAGATAGATAGTTAGATTAGATAGATAAGATAGATTAGGTAGATAAGATGATAATATAGATAAGATAGATAAGATAGATGGGATAGATAAGATAGATAAGATAGAAAAGATAGATAAGATAGATAAGATAGATAAGATAAGATAAGATAAGATAAGATAAGAATAGATAAGGATAGATAAGAATAGATAAGAATAGATAAGAATAGATAAGAATAGATAAGAATAGATAAGAATAGATAAGAATAGATAAGATAAGATAAGGTAAGGTAAGGTAAGGTAAGGTAAGGTAAGATAAGATAAGATAAAATAAGATAAGATAAGATAAGATAAGATAATATAAGATAAGATAAGATAAGATCAGATCAGATCAGATAGATAAGATAGAAAAGATAGATAAGATAGATACGATAGATAAAATGGTAGGTTGGAAGGTTTGGAAGGTTGGTAAGTTGGCAGGTAGTTAGATAGGTACACAGACAGACAGACAGACAGACTGACAGGCAGACAGGCAGACAGAAGGATTTGGTGTCATGCAACACACAACTTTTCCTCCCTCAGAAGTAACTGCGCAGTATAAATCGGAATAGAAGAGCCAGAGAGAGAGAGAGAGAGAGAGAGAGAGAGAGAGAGAGAGAGAGAGAGAGAGAGAAGAGAAGAGAGAGAGAGAGAGAGAGAGAGAGAGAGAGAGAGAGAGAGAGAAATCGGTATATTGTATGAGTGCGAAAGGTAAAGCTTGATGCAAGTACGTCTTGCGTGGGGATGGTGTTCACTTTCTTTGTTAGGGATGGCAAGAAAGTCAAGCTGCCTGATTTTGGCAGTGATTGAGCGAGCCTCGCGCGAGTGCGTGCATTGCGCAGCGACTTGAAGAACAGTGTTGCAAGTCAGTCAAGAGATTCAAATACCTCTGCGTGATAGACATTCATCCTCCTCCTCCTCCTCCTCCTCCCCCCACCCCCCCACCTCTTCCATACACACAAATACACACCTCCGCAACAACAACAACAACAACAGCAACAACGACAACAACAACGTGACAACAACAACAACAACAACAACAACATGCAAGTAGCTTGATTCGAGCGTGTCAGGCTCAAGGCCTAGGCTTGAAAGTGGCTCAGGGCGCGGTATTAGTATCATTACTAGTGATGCGGATGATTACACATAATATTAACACCAACAACCGCTAGCAGGTACTATGATTAGTTAAAATTCTACTTATTAAAGTTGCGACGGTAATCATGTATACGTTATTAATATTTGCTTTACGCCTGCCAAGATCACTGTTTTGATAGAAACTTTCCATTCGTAGGCACCGGATGAGTGGGACTACGAAGTATATATTAATATGAAGAGGAAACTGTGAGTGGTTTTCAATGAGAAAGCAGACTTTTCAGAGCCAAAATTCATTGATTTTTCCACTTAACTCACGACTTCTAATAAGTAAAGAACGCTTGCTTTTCATTACTATACTACTATGATGTACCGTAGGGCCGCTACTGGTACCGTAGTACGCCGGGTAGCAGTTATTGTCACTTGAAGTCGGTGACAAACTTGAAATTTTACAAAACTGTAGATGATCAAATGACTAAGGATCCGAGCCGAAAATGTAGCTTGCGCGTCAGCCTCCGTGAACTCCGAGAAAAATTTTATTAATATAATATTTGTTGAATTGTTATACCAATATATTCAACTTGAAGTTTAACATCATCAACCGCTTGAAGTCAGCGGCGGATCCGGAACTCGCTACAAACCCCGGCGGCGGCGTCTGCAGTCCCTTTCAACTTAGTACCTCAACTGTTCTCAGTGGTACTGGTGGCAGTGACCAGCCGCTGAGCCTTTTATCATTACACTTTTTACCCATATCAGTATGTTTCGCACGGTGGGTCAAGTTTCTGGACGATACTGAGTAGTACATCTTTTTGAATTCGGTATTGTATTAATAGTCACAAGTTGAACTAGCAGGAATTGTTTGCATTCAAGTTGTTGTTAAATTTCCTCTTTCGTTCTCAGGCTGTGAAGTCTACGACCGGCCCGGGTAAGAGGCGGGGGGACGCCTCGGTTGCCGGTACACGACGAGAAGCATTGGCGAAGGCCGTTGTCCATTGTAGTCCGAGTCGACATATTGTATTTATAATACCAACTCGGCCAGCTCACTTTACGCAAGCACTGTTTTAATAGAATACCGTGACTTGCCACTCGTAGAGCTGAGTGGGAAGCAGAAGAGATAAAATGGAAGAGGTATTAACATCAGTTGAAGAGACACAAAAATAGAAACCATCAAGTGTTAAAAAAAAGTAGTCACAGTTTCAACTAAGGTCATTCAGAGACTCTTTTCTGTCTTTCCCCTTCTCTTTGTCTTTCTTTCATGATTTCTCAGTGCTAATTTTTCCTCACCATCTCCTGCTTTTTCCCCTTTTTTTTCCACTTTTTTTTTTTTTTTTTTTTTTTCGCAAACACTGTTTTAATAAGTTTTTACATTTTGATTTTTCTTCTGAGACTTTTTTTCTCTTTCTTTATTTACCCCTGACTTTGTATTCTTAAGTACCCTGCGGTCATTCAGTGCAGCACAATTTTATTAATTCACAATACATTGCTGCGTACAGAATGTTGGCTGTTTCGAGTCATTTGTGGCTTTTGGTCATTGTTTTTCGTTCTGTGAGGTGCGAGGGAGCCTCGGTGCGCGAAAGTCAAGGATTCTGCATCGCGCCGGGCGGGGGGGGGGGGGGGGGGGGGTGTTTCTATCTTGTGTATCATGGGAGTTTTTTGTTTTGGCCGCGAAGTGCCCCCTAGGTAGGGAGTACATATATTAACAGGTGTAGGTGTAGGTATAGGTAGGGATGTTTTAAAAAAGCTACGTAGCAGCTCTTAGTCAGAGCGCTCTTCATCCGTAGGCAATAGGTTTCTGTTGGTATGAATGTAAAAAGAAAAGCTGTGTGGCAGCTCCTATGCTTAGTCCGAGTGCTCTTCATCCGAATCGTACTCGTAGTGTTCCCACCTTTCGTAGGTTTATGTATAGGTTAGGTAGGTATTTGTACAGGTAGGGATGTAAAAAGTTGTGTGGAGGCTCCTTAGTCCGAGTGCTCTTCATCGGAGTCGTACTCGTAGTGCTCCGAGCCCTTGGAGTGCCAGGTCTTGGCTGTAATGCCCTCCACAGCAATGCGCCACATGAGGTAGTACCTAAAAGATAGGTAGGTAGGTAGATAGGTAGGTAGGTAGGTAGGTAGGTAGAGATGAAGGTAGGTAGGTAGGTAGGTAGGTTGGTAGATAGGTAGGTAGGTAGGTAGGTAGGTAGGTAGATGGATAGATAGATAGACAGATAGATAGATAGATAGATAGATAGATAGATAGATAGATAGATGAGATATCGACTAATGTCAGAAAAAGGAGCTTCTGATTTCGTCAACCAAGGAAGTCTGTGGGTAAAGTATTAACCCGATGCCCAGCTAAGCCGTGATGTTTGCACGGAAGGGACTGATACAGGCGATACCAAGACCTCCCTAGTACCAGGCGGGGCCAGGGCTCGTTCCATAAAGCGCCCCTTGCAGAACGAGCTCCCACCTCCATTACAGAGGACCCAGTAAGCAGATGGAGTTTCGAGACTATTCGACAGTCTAGTATAAACCGACAGAGCACTGTGGGTTTTATTCCGGGCTCAACAAGCGAGAAAGGGCACCCTGAGGGAACAGGATTGTGCTTCCCGTCGCTATTTCGGCATGTGACTTATAGGCGTATGGCTAGGCACACATAAGGCACCCCACCACGGGCCCAGCACACCCACACCATCCCCTAATTCTCTGTCTGTCGACAGATGGCACCCATTTCAAAAAACCAAGCCCAAGGGAGGGTCAGTGACACCAGATAGATAGATAGATAGATAGATAGATAGATAGATAGGAAGATCGATAGATAGATAAAGATAGATA
>WBZZ01004054.1:52500-55000 GCA_019918135.1 Paulinella micropora | reverse complement strand
CTCCCTCCCCCACCCCCCCCCCCCCCCCCCCCTTCTCTCTCTCTCTCTCTATATATATATATATATATATATATGTATATTCCCTCTGTCTGTCTGTCTGTCTCTCTCTCTCTCTCTCTCTCTCTCTCTCTCTCTCTCTCTATATATATATATATATATATATATGTGTGTGTGTGTGTGTGTGTTACACATACATGCGAGAGTTTGAAAAAGTTGGAAAAGTCTCAAAAATCGGGTCCGACAAAGGGCCATTCTGGGACTGTGGATTTTACTTATAATTGCTTCCTTCTTCTACGCCTCGAGCAAAACTGTCTTGCCGCTGCAGTCTTGGGGTGTTATGGTCGTGAGCTTCCACAGGATGCATCTAGTCAGTCCATTCTACTCCACTGGTGATGACAGTGCGTACTCTTTGTCTCATCCAGGTCGCCATCTTCTCCATCTTCACGTCCACCCCTCGCCAGACTTGGAGCAGTCGGCGCTTCCATGCGGGCATGGTCGTTGGGCGGTTGACACTGAGTTCCATATCATGTAGCCCCATACGTGTTCGATGGGACTTGAGATCGGCAGACTTGAGGGGAACTTGGCCTCGTCCCGAGGTGGTCCTTTGTCTGACCGACTTTGGACCTTTTTCCAACATTTCTAAAATCTCGCCAGAGAAAGAGAGAGAGAGAGAGAGAGAGAGAGAGCGAGTGGAGAGATGTGGTTTCGGGGCTCACATCTATGGGCGCTATGCGTGTTGTGCATATGAGCTGCGCTGAAGGTTGCAGAGCTTGCTCAAAGAAAGATAACCTCCTAGTCCCGAGGGTGCTCCTTTGTGCCATTTTGGACCCTTTTCGAACTTTTCTTAATTCTCGCCAGGGAGAGCGAGTGGGAGGTTGTCATTGCGGGGCACATATCTGTGGGCGTTATGCGGGCTCTGCAAATCAACTGCGCCGTATGTTGCAACGCTTGCTCAGGGAAAGATAGCCTCCCGGTCCCTAAGGGCTGTCCTACCATCCTGCGGTGGTGGGATACATACATACTTTCACCCAGCAAGCGCTACAGCCAGTGGCGCAGCTGATACGTACAGCATGCATAACATCCAGATGTATTTCCCTTAACTACACCTTCCCACATGCTCTTGCTGGGGAGAATTTAGAAAAGTTGAGAAAAAAGGTGTCGAAAATCGGGCTTTTTGTCAGATCCGATTTTTGAGACTTTTCCAATTTTTTCAAATAAAGCAAGTGGGGAGGTGCGGTTGAGGGACACACATCTGTGTGTGCTGTAATTGCTGTGCATATAACTTGAGCCACAGGCTGCAGCGCTAGCTCAGGGGAAGATAGGGTTGAAATATGGGGAGAAACTTTTGAACCACCCCTTATATATATATATATATACATATTATATATGTATGTATATATATATATAATATTGTATATATATAATATATATATATACATATATATAAATATATATTATATATATATATATATACGTATACATTTATGCATGAATACATGCATACTGTCCAACGCGCCACGAGAAGAGGGAATCTATACAATTATACATACATACATACATACATATATATACATATATATACATATCTCACCCCCCCCCCCCCCCCCCCCGCCGCACAAACACACACACACTTTCCCTCCATAAATGTGATACTATATACACATATATATATGCGTAAGTACATGTAACATTTGTGCATATCTGCCTTCTTTGCCCGGGTAGGTCTCTCAAAATCTTCATGGGCAAAGCCGACCTGCCCAACTTTAAGGTTAGTCGCGTTGATTGATTTATTGAGACATACAAAGACGTAGACACTGCTGTGACGCACTGTGCGTGACGTCTCTTCCAGGTGGTGCAGCCGACACAGATCATCGCCATAACACATACACAGACGTACACACCTCTCTCACTCACACACTGTGCGTGCCCCCCTCTTGTCAGGTGTTGCAGCCTAAGCAGATGATCACCATGACGCAGCTGCCGGCCACCAAGGGCATCCGCGCCTTCGGTCAGCACACACACCACAGCTGCCAGCGGGAAGTATACCTAGCATTGTTTGTTCGTATGTATGTATGCCTAAATTCAGATCGAGCATGTTTGGTAGTGATGTGTGTGTGTTGTCGCTAGTGGTGGGCGCGGTGCTGCGCGGCATCAGCTTCGACCAGGACAGATACGACAGCTTCATCGACCTGCAGGAAAAACTACACTTCAACTTAGGTACGTGTGCGTGTGTGTGTGTGTGTGTGTGTGTGTCTGTGTGTGTGTGTGTGTATTTTCGTGCACGTATTATGTATGTGCATGATATATGTGTGCGATTTTCCCGTTTGTTGTTGTTGCTATGTTGTTCTGTCGTCGTCGTCGTCGTCGTCGTTGTTGTTGTTGTTGTTGTTGTCGTTGTAGGACGGCGGCGCACTCTGATCGCTATTGGGACGCACGACCTCGACAGCATCAAACCGCCTTTCAGCTACGAGGCGCTCCCCAAGCCACAGATCAAGTTCCA
>WBZZ01004054.1:40000-42500 GCA_019918135.1 Paulinella micropora | reverse complement strand
ACTCCCGCACCCGAACCCTAACCCCAACCCTCACCCGAACCTGCACTCGAACCCTAGCACACTAAGCCTAGCCCTACTAGCCCTCACCCTGACCCTAAGCCACTCCCGCCCAACCACTACTCGGGTCCAGCTATCTATCTATTTATCCATCTATCTATCTATCTATCTATCTATCTATCTATCTATCTATCTATCTATCTATCTATCTATCTATCTATCTTGCTTACTGGGCCCTCCGTAATGGAGGTGGGAGCTCGTTCTGCAAGGGGCGCTTTATGGAACGAGCCCTGGCCCCGCCTGGTACTAGGGAGCTTTGGTATCGCCTGTATCAGTCCCTTCCGTGCAAACATCACGGCTTAGCTGGGCATCGGGTCAATACTTTACAGACTTCCTTGGTTGACGAAATCAGAAGCTCCTTTTTTCTGACATTAGTCGATATCTCATCAGTTGATCTCATCACTTACTCCACGAAGTGAACCAAGGCCACTTGAGGTGTCACTGACCCTCCCTTGGGCTTGATTTTTTGAAATGGGTGCCATCTGTCGACAGACAGAGAATTAGGGGATGGTGTGGGTGTGCTGGGCCCGTGGTGGGGTGCCTTATGTGTGCCTAGCCATACGCCTATGAGTCACATGCCGAAATAGCGACGGGAAGCACAATCCTGTTCCCTCAGGGTGCCCTTTCTCGCTTGTTGAGCCCGGAATAAAACCCACAGTGCTCTGTCGGTTTATACTAGACTGTCGATGTCACAGTCTCGAAACTCCATCTGCTTACTGGGCCCTCTGTAATGGAGGTGGGAGCTCGTTCTGCAAGGGGCGCTTTATGGAACGAGCCCTGGCCCCGCCTGGTACTAGGGAGCTTTGGTATTGCCTGTATCAGTCCCTTCCGTGCAAACATCACGGCTTAGCTGGGCATCGGGTTAATACTTTACCCACAGACTTCCTGGTTGACGAAATCAGAAGCTCCTTTTTTCTGACATTAGTCGATACTTCATCTATCTATCTATCTATCTATCTATCTATCTATCTATCTATCTGTCTATCTGTCTATCTGTCTATCTGTCTATCTATCTATCTATCTATCTATCTATCCATCTATCTATCTATCTATCTATCTATCTATCTATCTATCTATCTATCTATCTATCGAGCCGAGGATGTGCTGCTAGGACGCTTATGGCCATTTGGTTATGCGACGCTCCTAGACTAAACATATCTATCGTATCTATCGTATCTATCTATCTATCTATCTATCTATCTATCTATCTATCTATCTATCTATCTATCTATCTGATAACCATGTATGTGTTTAGATTTGATGCGATCAGCGGTGGCTGAAGCCGGCTTCCTTGAGGCCTCTCTCTCTCTCTCTCTCTCTCTCTCACACACACACACACACACACACACGCACGCACACACACACACGCACACACACACGCACACCTGTGATGTACGCGTTGTTCTTGTGCGCAGATGCTGATGTACATACATACATACGTACATACATACATACATACATACATATATACATACTGCATACAGACAAACATTCATATATGCATACATGCATACATACATACATACATACATACATACATACATACATACATACATACATACGTACGTACATACATACATGCATACATACACACATACATACATACAGGTGCTAACATGGGCCCTCGTGTCGCACGATGAAGCCTTCAAATTCGTAAACAACACACGCACGCACACACACACACACACACACACACACACGCACACACAGACACACACACACACGCGCGCGAACACATGATTGCTCATACAAACACACAGACACAGACACACACACACGCACACACACACACGCACGCACACGCACACACACACCTGTGCACATGTCCACGCACATGTTGGGTTGTGCAGTTGCGGCGGAAGGACCCGGGCGGCTTTGCAGTGCGCCTGGCCTCGCCCAAGGTCTCACACAGAGATAGATATGTTTGCTCTAGCAGCTCGGACAGGCATCCATGGAAGTTAGGGTTGGCATTAGGGTACGGGTACGAGTTAGGGTACGAGTTAGGGTAGGAGTTAGGGTACGAGTTAGGATACGGGTTAGGGTACGAGTTAGGGTACGAGTTAGGGTACGGGTTAGGGTACGAGTTAGGGCAACATCGCACTGCGCCTGACCTCGTCAAATGTAACACAGATAAGATAGATAGGTAGGTAGGTAGGTAGGTAGGTAGGTAGTAGGTAGGTAGGTAGGTAGGTAGGTAGGTAGGTAAGTAGGTAGGTTGGTAGGTGGGTAGGTAGATAGATAGATGGATAGATGGATAGATAGATAGATAGATAGATAGATAGATAGATAGATAGATAGATAGATAGATAGATAGATAGATAGATAGATAGATAGATAGATAGATAGATAGGTGGGTAGGTAGGTAGGTAGGTAGGCAGGCAGGCAGGCGGGCGCAGGCAGGCAGGCAGGCGCACCCCATGTGTGTTTATGTGTGTATGTGTGT
>WBZZ01004053.1:0-23906 GCA_019918135.1 Paulinella micropora | reverse complement strand
GGACGCTTCACATCAGATTCTGGTGCATTATCAGAGTTAAACAAATTTCTAATTTCAGTTTTTAGAAGAAGCGTTACAGTTGCAGTTGCCCTAGACAAAAACCATTATGAAAAAGTCGGACCCAGAAAAATTCATTCAAAAAAAATAATCACATACGACCACGTCCACGTCCACGTCCACGTCCACCCGCAGCACGACGTGCGCGGCGACGTCCGCGCAAACGGATTCCTGAGTTACGCATTCTCCAACTTGCGTCGGAGCGATCTGAATCATCTACAATATGGATAGCATCATGTTAAGGAGGAGAAGAACAAGAAGAAGAAGAAGAAGAAGAAGAAGAAGAAGAAGAAGAAGAAGAAGAAGAAGAAGAAGAAGAAGAAGAAGAAGAAGAAGAAGAAGAAGAAGAAGAAGAAAACTAATACCATGCTTTTCTTCCTCTGAACCAGAAGATCGATCAGACGATGAGTCAGTTGATGAACTGGAAGATGAAGTATCAGATAAGTCATCCTCTGAATCTGCCACTGGTTCTGCAGGCTGAGCAGCACCAAGCTCTTCTTCCTCAGGGAACCCACAGTCGCATCGTTCGAAATGGTTCCACGCTTGTTCAATAAGCTCTGCCTTCTTGAACTGTTTCCGATCGGAGTTTTGCGTTGCAACACCATGCATTCTCATCCATGATTTCAATTCGCTAACTACCATCTGCTTGGACGCAAATTGCTTTTTTTTCCTCTGACGATCTTAGCAACGTGAGAATTTTCCGCCAAGGCTCAGAAGCATTTCCAAATGCTAAATCCTGCTCCTGCTTTTCTTCGCTAGTAAGCTGTCTTGCACCACGCCATCTCGGGTGAGCTGGAGGACGTCCTTCATTAACAAAATAAGTGCGTGGTAAGGACAGCAGCTCTTCATCGGTCAAACGCGTAAGTGCGTTCATTTTCTCCTGTCGTTCTTGAGGCAACTCCATCCAATTTACAGGTAGCTCGTCGATCAATCGAAATTCTGCTCTCCATTCCTTGCCTTTTGCATCGACACAGGACATATGAGCAGGACGGCCGGGCAGGCCGCCTTCGAAGTAATCTCCATCCACCTCTACTCTGGTCAAATTTCCACCTGCTAACATTTCCTCCACATGTGCTCGCTCATCCGGCCCTAGGTATTTAGTAGCCAAAGCTCGAATATCCTTCTTCAGGCGCGGATTGACGAAGTAGCCGACTGGAAGCTTGGGAGGCATGTCGGTCGCTGTCATAAATAGAGAGAGAGATAGATAGATAGAACGAGAGAAAGAGGTATATATATATATATATATATATATATATATAGAGAGAGAGAGAGAGAGAGAGAGAGAGAGAGAGAGAAAGAGAAAGATAGATAATATTATTACCGGGGCGTCCGATAAACAAATTGATCGGTTCTCCTCTGGGATCATCACGCACTCCATGAAAATCCTGTGCGTCTCCCCAAGTAGCGATCTCTACAGTCGGCAAAGCGTCAGGATCTTTCTTGGTGATTCTATATGCCAAGGGTTTGTTGTAGTTTTTGAAACTCTTGTTCATACACGGGCTAAAATGAGTCATCCAGTCGTAGTTACATCCGAGAACAACCAGCACATGCCTCTTCTTGTGCTGCTTCTTGAATGCAAGAATGAGCTTTAATAACGCTTGAGCGATGTTAGTTGTCAGGAAGGTGCTCTTCCACCCGATATCCATAACTCGAAATTCCTGATCATCTCCATCGTGCCCGTGCCCTGGTGGCTTGCGATGTGACTCTACTTGGAAACGGATTCCTCTGTCAACGACATTGAGCCCAAGGAAACCCAGCATCGCCCACGCGGTGTTATCACCAGCTCCGTCCCACTCAAGATATAATTTCCACGCTTGCATTGTGCGAGGGTTCCAAAGTTGCCAATGTAAAAGTGCGGCAAGCATAGTAATGTTGCTGTTCGCGCCGTGTTCTACCGCGCCTTCAAGGTACGTCAGAATAAAATGCGTATCGGTAGTGTAGCAGGTATTGATTCCAACGCAAAGGCGAAACACAATTTTTCCTTTGAAATCTTTCGCGGCGCGGCGGCAAGATGGGATCTTCACTGGCGGTTTCATATCGGCTGATATGACTGTGGCAGCAAAATCTGCTGGTGCTGCCTTCTTGCGCTGCATGCTGGCAACGCGGCACGCCCTGTGAATTTTGTGATGAAGCCTGCTACGGCGACGCCATTCTTGAGCTTCTACTTCAGTCCTGAAACCGTTAGAATGATCAGCAGCAAGCTCTGTGCAGATCTCGCATTTTGAGAAATCTCCTTCTGCAAAACAAACCTGTAATAAGTAATGATAACGAAAATATGCATAATACCTCTGACAAACTTGACGTGCGGAAAATCCATGCGCCAAACTTTGTTGATCGTATTGTCTGTCGGAGGATTATTTGGATCAACTCGTTTCGAACAACCAAACCGAAGGCACATATCTTTCCAATTCTCGCGAACATAGTTTTGGACTCCTGCGTCCTGAGCCATTTCTTGCATCCTCCATATTCCGTCGCTGCATATCTCCGGGTAACTCTCCATGAACTTCTCGCAGAGTAATACTGCTACCACATCTTCTGTTTCAGGAACGGTTGAGTAGCTTTTTGTCAAAACCTTCGTGTTATTTGCAAGAAGTTTGTGTGCTCTTGACAAAACTTTATCACCGATCCCGTAGATACGCTGCCAGGCTACTTTGCACACAGCCTCCGTTAAATACATATACTGAAACGATCCAGTTTTTGTTTGAAACGATTCAAGCTGCGAAGCTGCCCAAGAATAAAGCTCACTGAGAGACGATGACGCATTCTTCGCTCTCGTGTAAAGCACATCACGCGTGTCGATAAATGAATAACACTTCCACTTTTTGCAGCAGACAGACTTAACTTCCCTGTCCAAGTCGGCGAAGGTAATCCCCAACAGTTTTTGGAGCGCAGACGGTCTCTGAAGCTTCACTGCACCTTTCGTGCGACTTTTCATCGTGTAGGGGCGCGTTGGATTCTTACGTGGTCTGCTGTAAGGAATTGGTGATAATCTCATGATGTTATACAACAGCTCATTCGATTCCATAAGCTCGTCGAAGTTCAATCGAAGCTCGTTGGATAATTCCGCATCGTCCACGCCGACCAGAGGAGGAAGCAATCCAGGGTTGATAGATGCAGCATCACCGTTTGAATCCGTATCTGAACACTCTTCGTCGACGTTCTACGCAAACAAGATCGCTTATGAACATTAACCAGCATGAACATAGACAGGTAGAGAAAAAAAATTACCATGGAGCCAGTAGGAAGATATAGTCTAGAGCTGCTGCAGCTACTAACATCATATCCTGTAGTGACAGTAGAACTGTCTGACTGTTTCCAGCTGTCGAGGTTAGCATCAACGTCAGGAACACCTGCCTGTAAAAAAGAATCTTCTCAGTAATAATTTTCATTTATTTATTTTTTACCTGTGCATCACTCAAGCTTGATTTTTCTGTGATGACTGTAATGTCCGAGCTTTCCCTGGGCAGAAGCGTGCGGCGACTATCTGAAATTGAGGACACGCTGTCGAGAAGCTTCCTCTTTTTTTCCGGCGGAATAGATGATGACCTGGAGAGCGGTTGCTTTCCATCAGAACTAATACTGCTGACCGACGCTAAAAGTTCAACCTTTGCTTCATGAAGCAAGGAAATTGACTTAAGTGGAAGCGGATGTTCTTTCTCAGGAACGATGAAACATACATGACCAATGTCAGTCTCGAACAGGAAAACTGGGATTTTAGCTCCTTCCTTGGCAGCCTCTTTCAACCAGACCGGATGTGCATCGCTTGGCAGCGTAGCTATCTCTAGGTCTGGATTAGGTGCATAGCTGAGCAAAATCTCTTGATCTTTCGATATTGCGGTGGTGACAGTCACAATAGGAGTACCCTTGCTGACCTGACATTATTTACAACAATATTTATAGAAAAAATACAACACACGTAACAAAAACTTACATTGCATGGATGTATGTAACAACTAACATAATTTACCTTCACGTTCGGTCGGCAAGTGTCATCGTCGAGCTTGTTGAACCCTTGCGATGAAGAGTTGATGAGATGCATTGCATTCCTGCTCGATTCGTTAATGAATTTAATTGGATGCATCCCTGTTTGCAGGGAACTCCCAATTTTCATAGTGAAATGATCAGAAAATGCAGCATGATCTGCAGCACGCAAAGACTTTCCTCCTGGTTCGAGGAGCCCAAGCTGAAAAGAAGGAGGAAGGTATTTATCAGCAAAGACTCCGTAGCCACCACCACGGTGTGCCACATATATCGGCGCCTTGCTAGCCCTCAGCATGGCATACCTAAAGTTTGAAATACACATGAAAAAAATGGCAGCGCTTCCCGTTAGAGGGAATCACTATTAAAAAAAAAGGACAGAGAAAGGCTCACTGATAGAAGGCCACACACACTAGCTAGTTATACTAAAGCTAGTATCTATACTCCCCTCTTTAAACTATGCTATATAATAATAATAATAATAATAATAATAATAATAATAATAATAATAATAATAATAATAATAATAATAACAATAATAACAATAATAATAATAATAATAGATTTATCAGTCAATTGGCCTTTGATCCTGTCGGACATGTGCCTCCATTGGTAGCACGGGGCCGTTCGGTGACGCGGCTCCGCTCCAAAGACTCAATAATAATAATAATAATAATAATAATAATAATAATAATAATAATAATAATAATAATAATAATAATAATAATAGTGCTTCTCAGTCAATGGCGAATGCATTTCTGCACATGTGCCTCCATCGTCTCACCCGTGAGGGGAGTACGAAGATTTGACGATAGGCTCTACTGACACCCCCGCAAGGCAGCTCCAAGCAACAATAATAATAATAATAATAATAATAATAATAATAATAATAATAATAATAATAATAATAATAATAATAATAATAATAATAATAATAATAATAATAATAATAATAATAATAATATATTGAAGAGGAAATGCAAAATCATGCCGGTCAGTTTCACAAACTTTTGTGCAGAGTTTTTTCCACAGATTGTTGTGTACAGAAGAAAAGAATAGCATTCCCGCTCATTCTGAGCTGGGAAAAGAGCGGGAATGCTGTTACATCTTCTCGAAATGTCATGCTCTCAATAAAATCTCTGCACAAAAGTTTGCAAAACAGCAATCCAAAAACGAGTTTCATCGAATTGCTGGTTTGTGAAAAATAGATTAAGCTGGGTCGTGCAATGTTAGGAAATGACATTTATAGCTTCAACAAACACGTTGCAGCAGAAACATGCAAGCGATGACATGAGTTGAGAGTACGTACTAGGAAGGAAATGCAAAATCATGCCGGTCGGTTTTCACAAACTTTTGTGCAGAGTTTTTTCCATAGATTGTTGTGTACAGAAGAAAAGAATAGCATTCCCGCTCATTCTGAGCTGGGAAAAGAGCGGGAATGCTGTTACATCTTCTCGTAATGTCATGCTCTTAATAAATCTCTGCACAAAAGTTTGCAAAACAGCAGTCCGAAAACGAGTTTCATCGAATTGCTGGTTTATGAAAAATAGATTAAGCTGGGTCGTGCAATGTTAGGAAATGACATTTATAGCTTCAACAAACACGTTATGGCAGAAACATGCAAGGGATGACATGAGTTGAGAGTACGTAGGAAGGAAATGCAAAATCATGCCGGTCGCTTTTCACAAACTTTTGTGCAGAGTTTTTTCCACCGATTGTTGTGTACAGAAAAAAAGAATAGCATTCCCGCTCATTCTGAGCTGGGGAAAGAGCGGGAATGCTGTTACATCTTCTCGAAATGTCATGCTCTTAATAAAATCTCTGCACAAAAGTTTGATAATAACACGACCCTTTTTCCACACGTTCAAATTTCAGACCGGCCCGAGAAAAATTTGAGCTTCCTGCTGCAATTGAAGCCGGGCGGTACGGTAAAGCTCTGTAAACGGGGGCACAGTGCAAAAATCACCATGAGCTCTTTGATATCCCAGCCTTCGGGCATGGATAAATCTTGCAAGAGCGGCAAGTCTTTGAAGAGAAACTCTGCTTTCCGGCACCGGATGTTTTTAGGTAGGTGGATAGTCTCGAGCTTGTCACAATCGCCTGTTAGTAGCTTTAGCGATCTGGAAACCCGCCAATCGGCGCTCTCTAAACAAAGGCTGTGAAGATTATCTAAACCCATTAATATCAGTTCTGCCTCCTTGCACAGGAGCTGGGGCAGAATAAAATTCTTCAGCTGTTCACAAAGCCGAACAACGGCATAAAACTTTTTTTGGCTGAGGCTATTCGACAAGTCAACTTGTTCTAGCAGGTGACAGTTCGTGATGTATAGCGTAAGATTCTGCATCTTCTTTTGGTCTGGACTGAGGAAAAGGGTTTTTATGTCACTATGCAATAGCTTAATAACCATGCTGACCCCCGTGGCTAGGATCTTTAGGTCTGCCGCCGCCTTTACCTCCTCGTTGGCGCGTGAAAACCGAGAAACCCTGATCTCTGTAAGATCGGGTCGTCGTTGCTTCTTGACTTTTGTCGCAGGTGCGCGGGCCGTGTGAATACTTTGGAGCCGAGGGCAGGATTCGACCTCGAGTCTGAGATTCAGGTCGGAGGGTAAGTTGACTTGTTCTAGGCCAGAGCAGTATGTTACTTTCAGACCAACGTATGTCAAAGGCGCCCTGTCTGTTAAACGAGAGAGGCTGAGGACCCTGGCATCACAATCCCAAACGGATACATCCCAGACACCAGCGGCGTAGATATCCAAGTCCTTGCCCCGCTTGCCCGATTTTATAAGCTTCAGGGTAGGGGCTCGTAGCGTTGCTGCGAGCGAGCCCAACGCTGCGCCGCTTGCCTCGACTCTCCGCAGGTTTGGGCATCGGAACACTTCCAGTGCAAAACCGTCCGAGACCGCACCCTTTTCGTCGTCCGGGTGCTGATTGAAAACGAACCGCCTGAGATTCCTGCACGATAACAACCTGAGAGCGTTCTGCTCCGAAAGCCTGAGCCTGAGGTGCACCAAGCAAAGGTCCACACACAGACATTCGCGTATGTCTAGCACTTCCTCCTTTTCTAGCCAAAGCATTAGGTTGTGCAAGCACAGGTGTTTTATGCGTGGATAACCATAGCGCGTTGCCAAAGGAAAGTACTTCCCATTCTCCTTGGTGAGAATCGTGTGCTTGTTCTGGTTGGACGCGTCGTCTCCAGACAGGGCTAGACTTCTTAGCTCCAACTTATCCGGGGCCGCCCGGTTGTACCTCGTGCTCTGCACGTAAGAGACCACCGATTCTGCAGCGTTCCAATAATCACGTTTTGTCCCGCTGCAAGGTTCGGGGACAGGCAGAGGGGTTATACGTATTTTTCCGTCCTCCGCGATCCGACGGACAAGCTCTGCCTGGTTATCTTCCAGGGATGATGCCGATAATTTTTGGTAGTAATAAAAGTGAAGCAGCATGGCAGCCATCAGCTCAGCCCCCCTTTCGTCGCCTAGCTGTCTTGCCGGGTAGTTGGGGTTTGTTGCATAAAGCAACGCCTCGGCTTCCGGTGTCAGGTACAAGGTTGTTAGCTGATCGTAAATGTCTTCCGGGAGATCGAAAATTTGGTGAGACATTTCTCTTTTTTTTGCACTCTCGCGGGGCGTGATATGGTCGAATTTTGGACGTGATATGACTAAACAGCACGATTTAGCGCCAAATGAACGGGCCGCTACGGCCTCTTTTCATTTCTCTCTCCCCTTCCCTTCGGGGGGAGCGGGAAGAGAAGGGGAGGGGGGGAGAGAACGGGGAAGGGGAGAGAAAGGGGAGGGGGAGAGAGGGGCGCCCCCTTCCCCTTCCCCCTCCTCCCCACCCTTCCCTCCCTCCCCCTTTTTATTGTGACGTAGAGAAGGGGAGGAGGATGCGCCCGCGCAAGCGCCAGTGCACTGTTGCCCCTAGCGCCCTCAACGATTGGCAAGAAGTCTTCTTCTCGCACGGAGTGGGGCTGCTGGCGCAACAGGACCTGGTGTCCCTGCTGCGGACGTCAAAAACCTGGAAACAGCAGCTAGACGTGTACCTCCTGCCGCAGTTGTGGCTGGCCCTAGCCCTCAACGACGCAACGTCTACAGTCGACCTGCCCGAGAACGTCTTATCCGCCGCCGAGGAGCTTGTGGTTTACCCCCAGCTCTGCACGTCGCTCACGCTCAACTACAGCCGAAACCATCGGAACCATCTGCCTGTACAGGCTCCTATTCTCCCGCGGAAGCGGCGCTTGTTGCAGCTAGCTCTTCGGGGCTTGGACAGAATGTGGCGCGAGCCAGCTGGTGGCCTTATCCCTAACGCTCGAAAATGAGTGTGACCTAGAAGAGTTCGCATCCGATATCAGGCCGCCGCTCGAAGAGGCATTACGCCACAGTCTGCCTGGTGTACAAGAACTGCGCCTAGAGTCGATGTACTTTGGACCGTGCGGAGTGAGCGCGCTGTGGCCGCAGCCCGGCCCCGTGCCCCCCCCTGCGGTGTCTGCAACTAGTCGACTGCGGCGGCCCTCGGTTGTGGGGCGGGGGTTTTGAACTGTTGGCCCCGACGCTCGAGGTGTGCGAAGTTTCAGAGAGTTTCGAGGGTGATTACGTCACCGACGCGGAGGATGGCCTGGTGCTACCTGTAGGGCCGCGGCCGGTACGCTGGGCGCGGCTGCGGCGCGTGGTCGCGGGATGTGGCGTGGAACCACAAGACCTGATTGAGCTGCTGCAAAAGCTCGCAACCGAGGAGGACGCGGGCGGGCTCGACTGGGACCGCGCCTGCACCCCGGCGCTACAATCTTATGTCCTCGGCCTAAGCGTTTGTATGAACTTGACATCCCAACGGCCGGACCTTGAATACACCGGGCGGTGGAAGCGCGGCGCCCTGGACGCCCTGCGGCTGCTGGCGCCCGTGCACCTGACGCTGGTCGACCGCGGCCCGCCCTGGCACTCGCAGGACTGGCCGGCCGGCGCCGTGCTGGCGCAGCTCTGGGGCAGCATATCTCCGCCGACGCTGGGGCTCACGCGGGGCCGCGCCCGGGCGCGCTCCGCTGCCAAGAGTTTTCTTTCTACAGCTTTAGGCTCCAGAGCTACCTGCCGGGGCAAGTGCAAAGTCATCTGCCCGGGCTTTTTGAACTGCAGCGCCTAGTCTGGCACGGGCTGTGCTCGCTGGGCGTGCCGCTTCATTGCGGACGCTTCTGGTTGCCTGACGTGACCTCCCCTAATGAGAACGGAGCGCCCCCACTCTTGTGGCCGCCGCGCGGGCCCGCGCTGCCCGCTCAAGGGCTGCGGGGCGAGTTTTCGATCTTGCGTTGCTTTAAGTCGCCAACGTCGGCCGCGCCGCCCCGCCTGAGTTGTCGCCCGAGCTCTGGACATTCTTGGTCTGCTCTGGCACGTTGGGCGACGCGGTGCGTTCCGAGCGGCCCCTCTCGATCCTCACCAATAGGCAGTGCCCGTTTGACTTGTGGCCCTACGCGCGCCCGTGGTTCCAGGGCAACGACACGCGGCACGGGCTGGCTGGCTACGTGGCCATGCTATTTGATCGCGTCGAGGCGGCCGCCTACAAGGGTTCCGGCTATGTACTTCAAGATACGGAAACCCCGCGTCGTTTGGGGATCTTGTGCCAAGAGCTGGTCCTCCGCGTGGACGTGGGCTTGTCAACACGCTATAGCTACGCTTGTTGGAAGGAGATGCGCTCGCAGCTGCTAGTTCCTTTAGTAGAAATGACAAGGGCAGAAGCCCCCCTCAACCTGGGTGCTTAGACAGGTTTTCAAATCTCCCCTTCCCTCCCCCTTTCGAAGGGGAGCGGGAGGAGAAGGGGAGAGGGGGGAAAGAACGGGGAAGGGGAAAGAACGGGGAGTAAGGAGAGCGGGGGCGAGAAAAGGGGAAGGGGGGAGAACAGGGAGAGGGAGAGAACGGGGGCGGGGGGGCGTCTTCCTCACGGTGGCATCTTGCGCGAAGTGGACTTTTTTCTTTCGCCCGTTTCTCGAATTAAATTTGGCGCCAAATTGTCTTGTGTGTGTTTTCCCGGAAAAACTAGGAAGCACTGCCTTTTCCGACCTTATCCAGAACAGCTCAATTTAGCACCAAATTAACCGGCCGTTCCGGCTTCCGCGGGCCTGCGGGGAAATCGGATGTTTTCCCGCAAAAAGAAACGGCGCGCCAATTTTTTCTACTTGCGCAAATGACAAGTTTTCAGATCTCCCCCCTCCCCTCCCCCTTTCGGAAGGGGAGCGGGAGGAGAAGGGGAGAGGGGGGAAAGAACGGAGAAGGGGAAAGAACGGGGAGTAAGGAGAGCGGGGGCGAGAAAGGGGGAGGGAAGGGGAGAGAACTGGGGAGAGGGGGGGGGGGGCGTCGTCGTCTTGCGCAAAGTGGACTTTTTTCTTTGCTTGCATTAAATCTGGCGCCAAATTTTCCTGAGTGTGTGTTTTCCCGGGAAACCTATTGGCCCCCCCCCCTTTCTGGTGACGGGCGCAAGCTAACACACTCGGTCCAGCACAGGCACGACCCCCGGCAGGAGTATAGTCGTGGTGCACGGAGTGTCGAGTGGCGCCTTGTTTTATTTGGACACAGGACGCCTTGCCCACGCCCGCCTGCTTAGGGACAACTTGAGTTTGCAGGCTCAGTCCGAGCGGGACAGGCGCTCTCTGGAACTCCAGGGCTTTGTACGAGACGTGGACACTGCTTGGGACGGGATAGGAACGTGGCACTGCTGATGGGCTTGGGGCACGCCGGGCAAAACCCCGGACGAGGCGCGTCGGGCAGCTTGCCTCTACCTGAGGGAGGAAGGGGAGCTCGGGTGGGGCATGCCCCCCAGGTCCTCACTGACTTTGGGTTTGGGGTTTTTTATTAAAGTTTTAATTTCTAGTAAACTTTCAAAGATCTAAACTCAACTCCACGCAGTTTGGGCGTTCCCAGCCCGGCTTCTTGTATTAAGTGGTTTTCCAAAGGAAAATGCCCTGGCAGAAAGGCGCGCAGGGAGAGCCGCGGTTTTCAGACCCCCCCCCCCCCCTAGCACTTGCCCCATAACTCCATGTCATCTAACTGTATGTCACGATTGGTTTTTTTCTGGACATACTGGGCGAACATCAATACGCGACGTGCGGCTGTCAGCCCAATGTACTGCGCTTTGGCTGCGGTCCACCAGCCCGCAAATTCTGTGTTGAATATTTGAGGCATCATGGCGTAATTGCGGGGGTGGTTTTGACCGCCCAAGGATAGGGGGATTATGTGATCGATATGCCAAGCCACCTTGCGCCTTCCTCGCTCATCAAAATAATCGCTCAAGAAAGGTTTTGTTCTGTTTCTCATGATCCACTCGCGGACCTGAGCGCGCGACATAAAGCGATTAGTATCGTTGAGGGGCTCCACAAACCCCAAATAGATCGGCTTCACCTGCACCTCTGCTTCAGTGTACAGTCTCTTCATCTTTGCCAAAATCCGTTGTAAAACATGCTTTCCATCTGGATTGGATATATCCTCTTCCCAGGCGCGCAGTTTTTTGTCCCCAACAGCAGGAGGCGGCATTGCCACGAAGGCTTGCATAAAACCAGTGGTTGGGGGCGGCGTGGCCACCGGCGCAGGAGATGGTGGCCGGGTTGTATCCCCTTGATAGGACGCCGAGCTGGCGGTTTGCCCTGCTTCCTCCGACCGTTCTTTCGGTTTGTTGTATTCCATCTCCGACAGCTTTTCCAGAATATCTTCTGCAGTGTAGGGTAGCAGAAAGCCTTTAGCCTCCGGGCCCCCTTTGCCCAAGCACGGCGGCATCGTCACGACTTCTTCCGTAGAGTCAGTGTTTTGTAATCCAAACTCTGCTTGCGTCGGGCTCCCTGTTGTTGGTAAAAACGTAAGTGCACCCTTGTCGTCATGATTGGGGGGTAAGGCTTGCACAGAACCAGTGGTTGGGGGCGGCGTGGCCACCGGCGCAGGTGACGGTTGGTCCTCCGGCGGCGCTAGCTTGATCCGCTTGGCAACGGGTTTTCCTGTCGTAGCTAGAGGTGCCGGAGATGGTGGCCGGGCTGTATCTCCTTGATAGGACGCCAAGCTGGCGGTTGGCTCTGTTTCCTCCGACCATTCTTTCGGTTTGTTGTGTTTCATCTCCGACAGCTTGGCCAGGAGATCTTCTGCAGTGTAGGGTAGCAGAAAGCCCTTACCCTCCGGCCCCCCTTTGCCCAAGCATGAATACATGCTATGAGCAGGCTTTAAGTTCAGCCCCGGAAATTCTTTCTGCAGGCAGAGCACAACTTGTTTTCTGTCGTCGCTGCTCAAGTCGTCTTTGCTGAGGCCCAGACTGCTAGCAAAGCTTGCTAGAAGATTCTTGAATTTGATTACAAACTTGCCCTTGTTTGCCTTTCGCGAGATATAAAAGACGTGTGGCTCTTGGTCAGCTGCGGGCTTAAGTAAACCGGGCAGTTTTCTTTGTGTTGCCACTTGGAACATGACCTCCAACAACCATCGGTAGATCTTTGCAATGATATCGGGCATCAGGCGTTGTTTTTTGTTTACGGATGGAACGTGATGGGGTCGACACGCTTCTTCTTTCTCGGCAGCATCACCCGCTTGCGCGACAAGGCGCAGATGTCTAGCAGGCACACCTTCCTGTTGCAGCTCTTTGGCGGTCCAGAGCGGATTTCCGTTTTCGTCGGGCAGGACCAGAACCTGTTTCCGGCTTGATAAGATGATGGGCACCGAGTGGCCAGCTCGCCTGCCATTTATCTCCAAGTCTGTACGGAGTGTCCGGAGAAGCTGCCGGAGCTCCGGCCACTGCAAAGGAATCCGCGTTAACCCGTCAACAACAACTAGTAGTCCTTGTTGCATTTCTGTTCTTTTTTCCTGCAGCCTGTGCGCTTTTACGTTCCGCAGGACAACCACATGCTCGTCGCCTACAAGCCGACAGAAGGACCGCAGCAGCTGCCTCAGCTGCAATGAGACCAAGCCATCCAGGCAAACCCATGGCTGTGGAAAAGAAGGGCTGGCCTGCGGCCCCTGCAACTGTCGCGAGAGCCAGGCTAGCAAGAAATCTCCGTCGGCTGGCTGGAAGCAGTCACGAATCACCGCGTCCCAGCCGGCCGGCCAGCCCCCCGTGACCCCAAGACCAGCAGGCTGCCGCTTTGGAAAAAGGAAACACTCTAGTGTAGCCGCGTCGACCGGCCTGGCACATTTGCTTTCCCACAGCTTGAAGATATTCGGGTCTTGTTTGTACATCAAGGCCCAAGCGTTTGGGACTAAGCTGTGCTGCTTGTACCTCTGGCGCATATCTTGCAGCTTAACTAGTTGGGTACACTGAACCTGCTCACTCATGTTTCCTAGGACTTCGCGCAGGGTAGAACTCCGTATTGCGACGTGAGCAGAGCCCAGTGCCAGCCACCAGTGCGCCAGCAAGTAGCTCAAACCCCGCCAAAATTGGACAGTTGGTTCCACGCCGGGGCGGAAAATCTGTCGGAAATCTTCGATGCAATCCTCTGGGCGGAGTAGCGGTTCCTGTCGTATTCGCAAAGCAAGTTGTTTCATGCCAACAATGTGCTGTGAAGCACAAAATCCCAGTTTTTCTTTTTGGCCTTGGCAGCCGTCGTCTCCTCCTTTTGGCGGGCGTCGGTCCTCCATCTTTCGGCGCCAAAAATACCTATGATTATCTAGACGCTCTTATCCTCTCTCTCTCTCCCCTTTCTGCCCTTTGCTCGCTAGGGGGGGGGGGGCGCGGCGGGGGGGGGGGGAAGATTGTGTGTAAGGGGGGGGGGGGCGCCCCTTCCCTTTTTCTTCCCCCTTCCCTCTCCTTCCCGCCTCCCCTCTCCCCGCTGCTCGTTCTTCTCAGACGGGCGCACAAGGGAAAGGGCGCAGAAGCTACAAAAAAAATAAATACATGAAACGCCTCCACTAAGCACCCCCCCCCCTCTACACGCCACATGTTGGCAGAGTTTTGGCTAGCCTTTTCCCTCGAGCTGGGGCAAAACTGCAATTGCACGGGCTGTGTCAATGTCTTGATGGGGATGGTCTGGAATGCTGCGTATACTTTGCCAGTACCTAACTCTTGCCCGGACGCACAGGAATCCGTAGTGGTGACAAGGATGCGAATGTCCGCTGCTCCCCTCGCCAAGTGACTCTCCCTCGCTAACCCTCCCCTCCACAACAGCTGCGCAGCCTGCGGACTCTCCTGCCGAGCGGCAAGCGTCGTCGTCTGCCAGGCAGTCTGCATGGCCTGGCAGGGGGGGGCGTGATGCCCCTGGCACTGGTAGTAGTAGTAAACGTTGTTGTAGGGCTTTTCTCTTTTTAATAAAAAGAAAACCGGTTTAGCTGGCTAGCTCCTGCCGGGCAAATATGAAAAGTAGAAAGAGAATTTTTTTTTCTCTTTTTTTTTCGCGTAAAATTTGTTGCCAAATGTGCGTGTGTGCGTATTTCCCGGGGAAAAGGAGGGTGCGTCAGAATTGTGCTCCACCCATCAAAAAGTTTGTTGGCACCCCCCCTCTCCGCAAAGTGGCTATCCGGGGACCTGCAAGCGGCGAGGGGCTCTGCTAATACAAATCTTCAGCACGGGCCTGCCCCCCCCCCGCCACTAAGCAAAGAAAAAGCAGGAGGGATTATTTATTAGTCCTGCGGTACAAAAGGGTCCGTTTGCCACCCCCCTAAAGGGTCCTGCCATTCGGGCCTGCGAGTTCCTTGGGGGGTGTAATATTTCAAGAAACCGCGTCTATAGTTTTCGACCATGAGCTCTTGTTCGTGTGAGGGAATGCTCGGATCTGGCGGCGTTGGCTCGGGCACGACTTGGTTGAGAAAGTCGAGGGCGCTTCTAAAATCTACGACGCTTTCGTAGACTCGGCGTCCTTTGCTGTCGACAACTCCAAAGTACCTGTCGTGAGCTAGCCCGCGCACGCGCAGAGTAAAATAAACAATCTGGCGTCGTCCCCAATGCACAAGCCGACAAAAGTCGGGGCCCCGGTTGCTGTCGCTGCTGATGCTGCCGCTTCCGCCGCTGCTGGCGGCTGCGTCGGTGCCTTGGCTAGCGCTCGGCAGCGCGCAGAGACTGAGCCTGCCTGTGAGGGCTTGCAGGTCTGAGTTGGCCTGTTTGAGTCGCTCAATCTCTAGTCGCAGAGCCGCCAGCTCCGGCCTCCCGTCTTCGCGTTGGGACTCAACCTCACGCACCCGCTTTTCCAGCTGCTCGCACTTGCTCCGCCACTCCTCGCACTTGTTCTCGGTCTGCTCGCCCGCCTGCTGACAGGCCTGCAGCCGGCGCTGCGCCGCTAGCGCGGCCTGCTTCAGTTCATGCTCTGCGTCGACCTTGCCCCGAGCTAGCTGCGCCGCTTCTTCGCGCAGTTTTGCCACGCTGGCTTGCAGCTGCGCGAGCTCTTGCTGCCAACGCAGCTCCTGCCCTACAAACCTAAGATTAGAGTCTACCTCCTGCTGCAATCGCAAGCGCAGCGCTTCGTTTTTTTGGCGCAGCTCGGAGTTCGAGGCGAAGCTTTCTTGTAAGCGTACGTTTTCCGCCACCAGGACCTCGTTCCGCTGCTGTAGCCCCTGCGCCGCCGCCGAGCAGTCCGACAGTTCCCGTGCAAGTTCCTCGAGCTTGGCCTCCAGGGCGGATTTGGCAACGGACAGCGCCTCCCTGTCTGCGTTCTGTTGAGTTAGGTGCTGAACTTTCTGAGCTAGTCGCAAATTGGCTGCCAGCAGCTCTGCCCGCCTTGTCCTGAGCGCTGCGTTTTCCTGACGCAGAGCCTCGCATGCCCGCTGGCTCGAGAGCCGCTCCTGCTCCAACCTTTCGCGACCCAAGTCTTGGCTACAGAGCGCCACTTTTCTGAGAAGCTCAGTGCTGGCAGTCAGGTTCTGATGCACGAACGAGTTGGCCAGCTGCAAGTCAGCCACGGGCGACGCATGGCCTGCCTCACGGCGCAGCCGCTGCTGCTGCTGCTGCTGCTTCTGCTCTTTTGGCATCATTACTCTTTTACCTTGCCCAACAAAACACAAAAAAACCTGTCACAAAGGAGGATGAGGGGCGCGCCAAGAAAGTGTAAGACCGTCGAGCTTAATAAAATCTCGACGGTCTTACATTTGGCACTGAGAACTAAGAGAGGGAGAGGGGCGCTCCCCTCCCCTTGCCTTGACGAAATTTGTCGCCAAATAATCCTAGCAAGGATCGTGCCCTTGACTGTATCCCCCTGTCCTTTGAGCCCCCCGGGCTCAGGAGGCTCATGGGCAAAAGAAGGAAGGCGAGGGGCAGGTTGTGTGTGTGTGGGGGGGGAGTGCCCCCCCCACCCCCTCTTTTTTCTTTTTTCTTACTTGAGCCCCCTGAGCCCAGGGGGCTCAAAAAACAGGGAACGGGAAGAGAAAGGGGAAGGAGGAGAGAAACGGGAGGGAGAAGATAAGGGGGGGGGGGCATCTCTCATCCACCCCCCCCCCTTCCCTGCGCCTTTCTCACGGCGGCGCCTTGGCGAACATTCTGTTTTTTCTCTTTCCTGTTTCTAGAATAGAAATTTGTCGCCAAATTCCGAGTGTGCGTGTTTCCCCGGAAAAAGCTCTGCGCTGCCTTTTGTTTGTGAGGTGGGCCAGCTTTGTCTAGTCTAAGACTTTGTCGAGCTTTAATTCAGCGTATTTCGCATATTCTTTGGCGCCCCCCCCTCTCCCCTCCCTGTTGTCAAACGGGGAAAGGCTAGGACTTCACAAGGCATGCGTGCAAAGGCCAACAACAGAAATCAGAAAACAAGTTTTTTTAACAATAAAATTGTTGACAAGCTATTTTAACCGAGCTCTGTCTTGGTCTTAGCTCGTGCATGCGGGCTGGCTAAGCTCTTGGGAGAGACCGCAGGCTCGAACCATCGATTCGTACATAGCAAGAATTAGAGACTCCGAAGTAGTAAGCGACAGAGTCGTAAAATATTGTGTGCTGTCTAAATGATGTTGCAGATCAACACCCTTGTTAGCGATCGAATCGCCACCGGCAGAGGTTGGCGCGCGGGCGAGGCTGCTGGCTAGGGCCAAGGCTGCGCCAAACTGGGCCGGCTTCTCGCATTGGGGCGAATGTCCGCTTTGTTCCACAATCACCCAGCCCGCTTACGCGGGCTGGAAGAAAAGAAAAGGGGGGGCGCGGGGGGCATGCCCCCCGGTGGCTTGCCCGCACAGCCAGCCTCGCCACCACGTGGCCTCCAAACGAATGTCCCAAGACGTCTGGTCTCTCAAGATCAGTTTGCACGATATACGACTCTACGATCTCCGCCAGCAAGTCGGTGGCATTATCTCCCTCGGCGTGTAGTAGGCAAGCGGGCGTGGGCAGGCGTCCGAACCCCGGCAAATTGAGCAAATGGACTTCTTCGTATGACTCGAGCAGAAAACGCAGCGTGCCCAGATAAAATAAGGCGCCACTCGAGACTCCGTGCACAACCACCAGTTTCCTGCCAAGGGGAGAGGGCATGCTTCCCGGGGAGCCGGCACGGCGCGCTTTTAAAGAATGCAAGCTAACTGCAAGGCGCTTGGCCAGCAGCGGAAGCTCTGTAATGCTTCTTGTGATAACAACATCCTGGTCCAGGCTCTGAAACTCGCGCAATATCTCCGACTCCGCCTCGTCCACACTGCTGGCGCGCCTAGGAAAGGGGAGAGATGCAGAAGACTTGCCCCCCTGGCTCTGCGCACATCGAAGACGCCAAACAAAAAGAGCGCTTGTCGCGATCGTGAATAACAAAAAAATGACTGAGGACACAAGTCCGGACAGAAAAAGCACAATGTAAAACCGGACACAGGCCAGAGCTGAGCGCATTACTACAATCTCTCTATTACCAAACAAGTGCGGGGGCACGCGGGGACGAGTCTGGATTGAGTGATGTTTTGAGCCCCCCCCCCCCCTTCTCTTCCCCCAAAAAAAAGAAAAAAGGCTTTGGGGTACTCATCATGTTCATCTACGTCTCCGTCCAGAGTCCACAGATAGTGGTGAAGCAGCCTGTTACGTTTGTCGGTTAGCATACTCAACGTATTACAAGCAATAACGTATTCTCGTTTGAGTGCGCGTTGGGCACGAGAGGAAAGTCCAGTCGATTCAATTCGTCTGGTCGTCATCTGTGCACGAAGAACACACGACAATTAATTACATAATATAGTACTACACATACATACTTCCTTCGGCATATTAACAAGCAAGCTAGCGTTTATTTGGTTTCGGCGAGACCTTGGCTTTTCCTGTGCCTTGCCCCTTCACCAAATCGCTGAGTAGTGCCAGCTGCGCGCAGGCACATCCAGTTTTCGGTTGCGTGCATGCGCTGCAGGACAGTACACGTGGAGGCACATGAAAAGTAGAAAGAAATTTTTTTTGGAGTGCGTTTGCCGCCCTGAGGACTTTTGTTTTGGGGTTTTTTATTAAAGTTTTCCACAGTTTCGCGCCCTGGCAGAGAGGCGCGAAACTGTGCTTGTAACCTGCAACTTAATGGTAGAAACGGCCACTCGTCTGCAAATTAGCGCCTACGGTTTCTTTTCCGGGAAAACTAGGACGCACTGCCTTTTTCGACCATATCACGCGCCCTACCCCCCCGGGCAGCATCATTTGGCGCTAAATGAACCGACTGTTTCGGAGGCTAGCAGAGAAACCGGACGTTTTCCCGCAGAGAGAAACGGTACGTATTTTTACTTGCACGAAATGTTTTCGGCCCTCTTGCCTCCCCCTTCTCCCCTTCCCTGACGGTGCGGGAGTGACAGAGCGGGGCGACGCAAGTGAGAGGGGCGACAAAAGTGAGAGGGAGGGGGAGGAAGTCTTCCACACGGCGGCCCAGCCGAGCGTCTGTGTGGGATTTTTTTTTTGCGCAAGTAGATTTTGGCGCCAATTTATCTAGTGTGAAACGTATCCTTTATTATTTTCAACTGGGCTAATCTGGCAGCACTGTGAGAACCGCGTGTAGTTGCGTTGTGTAGCGTTATATTTCATGTATATGTGCGTGGCCTTGCACAACATATAAAACACACGCCAAGCTACCGACAAATAGTGCCACTGTGTAGGCGGTGTGCTTGGTGCAGGCAGTACAAACAACGATATACCGCACGCCTCCGTCCGCAACATTCTTATTTACTCGTACATCGCTGGCGAAGCTTGATTAATCTGAAGAATTTATTTCCCTCTCGAGCCAGAGCCAGTCTGCTTGTAAGTAAAAACTATTTCTAGTACTCGTTCACCCGCGGACGGGCCGGCGCCGGAGGTCGGGGCGAGAGGCTCGAGCGTCCTAGTAAAGTTTGCCGGCGCCGGTCTGACAAGGCAGGCTAAGTAACATTGTAGCTGGTGTTCTTGCTTGACTAGGGACCAGATTTCACGCGGCCATGCCAGAGGTAGCGCGCCGCCGCCCCCCGGCGCTGCCGATTTGCTTTCAGTGACTCTGGTCTTGCAGGCTGCGCCAGCAAGCAAAACCACCTGGTAGGGGCTGGCCGCTTCCCCAGGCGTCGGGAATTCGCTGGAGTGCGGAGAGACCCGCGGGCCTAAGGGCAGGTCCGTCAGGTGGGCCGTGTGCGGCTCCCACACGTGACCTAGCGCCGCGTAGCAAGCCAGTTTTCCCACCTTCCCCAGCAGCCCTGCCAAGCCAGGGGGGAGCTGTATGTCCTGGGGGTGGGCAACGCGGCCCTGGTTGTTCCACTCGAGTTGCAGTGACAGCGCCTTGCCCGGCAGGTGGCGGGGCGCAAGCTGCGCGCGGGCCGTCGGGGCTAAGCGCGCCAAGGTTTCTTGAACCCTGACCAGGCGGGCTTCCCGCACATCTTGCCAGGGCACCCACCCCGGGCCCGCCAGGCACGCCCTAGTGCAGCCGGGCGGAATCGTCGCTTGCACGTCCTGCCAACTGCTCATCGGAGTCTTGGTCTTGTAAGTTTGGGGTGTAAGCCGACGGTAGACTCCTAGCCAAGGGTAGGCTCCTAAACTGTAGCGCCCGAGCCTCACTGGGACCTCCGTGCGTTCGTACCAGACTGCATCCCGCGGCGGGCCCGCGGCAAACCCCGCTTCGGAGTCCCATTGTTCCGGCAAGCAAGTGCTCCGAACCTGTGGCACCCAGAACCTGTCTTGCTCTCGGTAGCTGTGACGTGCGTACACAATCACTTCCGGCCACCAGCTTAGCGTTATGAGCAGGCGACAGCGCCGAGCCAGCCCCTCACCGCAGCCCGGACAGATATTACTGTCGCGGGGGCCCGTACTTTTAGTGACCCTCTGACCCCCCAGCAGGGCCTGCCGCAGCTCCTCTAGAACTGTATAGCCCCCCCCCTGGCGCACTTCCTCCTCCTCCCCTGTGTTGTGGTCGCCCAGGGGCACGTAGGGAGGCCACGGCGCGCACCCCCCCGCCGGGGCCGCCGACTTCGCGCAGCCCGCGCAGAAAAACCACGGCCTAAACCACGCAAAGTCTCCCAGCAAGCTGGGTAGCTTTTCTTTACACTTGTGATTTAGCCTGACAAACTGTAATTTCTTGTGTGTGTCTTGGGTTTTGACATCCAGGTTGCGCACCGCTTTGTAGTTATTATATTGCAGGTTATCGATTTCGCTCCAGTCCCTCTGCTGGTCGCAGAGGGGCTGGGGCTCGCTAATGTACGGCAGCCCCAACAAGTAAAGGAAAAAGTGCCAGAAACGGCAATTGGGGCACGACGCCCTCCGCCCGCGCTCGTCTTCCCTCCGGGAGGTTTTGTAGTAGCTGAGGTAGGCTCGATAGCCACGGTAGACTAGCGCGTGGTTTGCCAGCAGGTGAGCTAGCAGGGAGTCCAAGTGCTTTCGGCTCTGAAAATCTATTTCTTGGATGCGTTCGTAGCGCTCCTCGATAAACTTCCGAGCTTGCTCCAACCAGCTGGCCCGCCCCTGACCCTGACCCTGCCCCGCTCGCCCGGCGTCCTTATCCAGGGTCTTGCCTTTTGGCGTAGGCTGGATTAAGGGGAGGCTCCTACCCTCAACGTACCTTTGCACAAACAGCCCGACGGCCTTGGCCGCACGGCTTAGACGACGCGAGGATGCCGCTGGGCCGGCCCCACCCAGACCTTCCGGCTTGGGTAGGACCTGGATCAGGAGGCCTGATCTGCACAGCGAGGGCGCGTTATCTTCCCGCCCCGGGTCCCGGGCGGGCCAGAACAAAAAGTATTGCTTGCAAAGCGGGGCGCGGCGGAACAAGGGTGCATAATCTTCAAAATACTCCGGCGCGCAAGGGTTTTCGCTGCCTTCGGAAATGCACCGCAACAACAGCCGGCAAATCGCCCCGCCGCCCAGCACTACATCACCGAGGGCCAGAGACCTGGGGCACGAACCCGGCTGCCTCAGTTCGGGGTTGTCAGACAAGACCCACCAGCGTGCTTCATCCCCTTGGGGAGGATAAGAGCTAAACGTACATTTGCGCGGCATCGCACTGCTAGCCCAGGGTGGCAGCCGTTGTATTGCCACCGGTTCGTATTGCAGTCCGTACAGCTCTAGCGTCTGGTCACAGTCTATGCGTATCTCGTCCTTGTTGTTAGACAACTCAAGCACCAGCCAGTTGGCGACCACGGGCGCCAGGGGGAGCTTGTGCTGGGCCTGTTTCAAGAGCTGCAGGAGTTTGAAGCCACTACTAGCCTGGGGGGCAGCCACCAGCTCAAAATCGGCTTGTACAACCGCCAGCTCCCGCGAGGCTTGCGCCTCGCGGGCCTTGCAGTCCGCGGCCCAGGTTCGGTGAACGGCCTCAAAATCGGTCTTTACATGACAAGCTATCGCCGGCCGAGGGGCTAGTTTAAAATCTGTGTCGACAGCCGCCGGACCCGCTCCCGTTATACGGCGGCACAGCTCGTGCAGAGAACAGCGAACGCAGAGCGTCTGGCAGGGATTGACATACCCGTCGCTTGACTCGACTACGTACGGTGCCAGGAACTGCAGATCGCTGCCCCACGTCTCCTTCTCTAGTAAGTCTGGCTTGGACCGGGCTAGCCTTACTTTCTCGGCTCCGTCCTGAAGTTCAGACTGGGCTAGATGGTACGCCGGCAACTCGGTAGCTAGGAGGCCACACAGAGTTCCTTTTACATAAGGCCTCAAGAACCCGGGCCGGCGCAGAAGGGGCCGGCCCGGGAGAGTCTCACAGCCACCAAGTTCCCCCGTCGTCAGCAAGGGGTGTTTGTATGTAAGTTCTTGAATTTGGTCCAACAGTGCCTCTAGGCCCGGACATGACATGAACAGGATAAAAGTAAAGGTGTGTGTGTGAGGGGGGGGGGCAAGTGTTGGAGGGAAAGGGAGAAGAAGGGAGGACAAAAAGGGAGGTGAGAGGGAGGTGAGAGGGAGGGAAGAGGGGAAGAGGGAGGGGAAGAGGGAGGGGGAGGGGGAGGGGGAGGGGGAGAGGGACGGGGAGGGGGAGAGGGAGGGGGAGGGGGGAGTGCCTCCCCCCGCCCCTCCCTTCCTTTCTCTCCCCCTCCCCCCCCCCCCCCCCCCCCCCCCCCCCCCCCCCCCCCTCCCCCCGCGTTCTGGCTTTGTGACACAAAGGCCAGGAATCGTGCACAGAATCTCATTTGCTCAAAGGAAAAGCAATACCGGTCCTTCGCGGGCTTTGTCGTGTTACTAAAAGGAGTCCTTAAGCACACCGTAGCAAAAAAAAGTTACTTAAGCACACCGCAACAAAAAAAAAGCATGGCCCGCACCAAGAAAGCGCTTGGAAGCCAGTTCCACAGAAAGAAGCACTCTGATGGCAGTGGGAAGCAGGTCACTGAGAAAGGCCTCAAGAAGAAAAAAAGCAAGTCGAGTAAGTCGAGCAAGTCGAACAGCCGCGAGTCCGCCCGAGAAAGCTCTACAAAAGAAAAAGAGGCTCGGCGCAGTGATTCTAAGGGCTCTTCTAAACCAAAAGAGAAGCGCAGCAGGCGTGTCATCAAACGCTACAGACTACTCAATGCCGAATGCAACCGAGCAGTGCGCATGAGCTCGGAGAAGCTGGCGCTCCGTCGCGCCCCCTTTCGGCGTCGATTGATGCAAGAGCTGTTACCCTCGGGTACGTTGAAGCGTTACAAAAAGTCGGCCCTGACGGCCATGATGGTCGTGGCCGAAGACTTTTTGCGAGCACAGCTAGAACGCAGCAAGCGGCTGGCGATCATGCAAGGGCAGCGTACTCTTTTGCCACGCCACTGGACATTTGCCGAGGTGGAGCACATGGAAGAGATGCGCAGAAGAGGCACGCTCTTGGTGTAGAAATCTCTGCCACACTACCCCTCGTTTGCCGCAGTCTGTTTTTATTTTCTTTCTGTTTTGTTTTGTAATTAAATGAAATGTTTTCACAAGGCCCTTTTGTTAGTCTTCAACCACAATCTGTCTGTGGCCGCGGGCGGTTTTCAAAAACTCAGCCCTGAACTCGATTGTACGGATGGCGTATTGATTGGCATGTCTGTTTAAATAAAAAACTTTTTCTGCACTTTGAACTCTCACACCAATCTGTGGAAGGAAGTGTGAGCTTGAGCCCCCCGGGCTTAGTGTTGCCAAAATCCAAGTCCGCCTCTGTGCAGCTGAAGCCTTCGGCACGGCAAAGTCACAAAGGTTCCCGCAATTTTTAAATTCAATTTTGAGGGAACCGCGGACTTTCCATTCGGCGGGCAAGCCTACATATTTTTAGAGCGGGCAGTGCTCTCAGGTTTAGATGCAGCGACTCACAATCCAGAGCTCCAGTAAAAACGAGCTCGGTCAGCCCTGGACAGCTCTCAATGCAAACCGTAATGTTCCCGCGAGCCGTCCAGCTCGCGGGAAACTTGGCGATTTTAAAATAGACAAATTCTTGAGCTCGAGAGTTGCCGATTCACATTCCACTCGTTGGCTTACCTCGGCTTTGAGTTCCGAACTAAGTCGGAGGCCGCCCAGCTGATCACAACTGAGTATCTCAATTTCCATGGCCTTTTCCACCTCCCAGCGCGCTGGAAAACGTACCGATCCCAAACGTTCCAAGCCAGCAAGTCTAAGACGTGCCGTTTGCGA
>WBZZ01004052.1:0-25000 GCA_019918135.1 Paulinella micropora | reverse complement strand
ATTATTATTATTATTATTATTATTATTATTATTATCATCATCATTATTATTATTTATTGTTATTATTATTATTATTATTATTATTATTATTATTATGATTATTATTATTATTATTATTATTATTATTATTAGTAGTAGTAGTAGTAGTAGTAGTAGTATTAGCATTATTATTATTATTATTATTATTATTATTATTATCATTATTATTATTATTATTATCATCATTGTAACATATATATATATATGTGTACATATATATATATATATTATTTATTATTATTATTATTATTATTATTATTATTATTATTATTATTATTCTTCTTGGAGTGTTGACTGTGACATATTTGAGGGAAATCCCGATGAAAAAACCTAGTCACACTTGCTAAACAGAGTTCCAGCCCAATGGCCTCAAGGCGTTAAACTGTGACGCCAACTCATAACCCTTTGGTGGTAGATGCTGGGAGGAGGGTCGTTGTGCGCGTAAAAGATCTTAAACTCCGCATATGCTGGTTGATAGCCCAGGACCCAGCAGACACCAGATTGTTATGGGTGGGGTTTCGAGGCCAGCTCTAGCAACCGCGCTTGGTGTATGCACTTGCACATTCGGTGACGTCTTGCAAGAGGTTGCTGGGACTGCGGAATAACCTCGGCTTAGTGCAGTCTTGCCCTCAGGAGCTCCATCGGTGGCCCCGCTCATCAGGCGAGAGACTGACACGGGGGGTGGAGGACCTCGAACAAGGGTATTGGAGGCTTATGTCCGTTGAGGATATGCCATTAGCTGCATCAGTACGCCTCAGATATAGTATTATTATTATTATTATTATTATTATTATTAGTATCTTTGGTGTGATGCTTATTAGGTCTGATTATCAAAAGCAGGGAGTTCTGGGACCAATCCGTCCCGAAGGTGTTATCGACTATAAGTCTTAAGTAGTTTTCCTCGTTTTACTGTACCACCAGGATTGCCGGGCCGTACGGCGGCGCTCTTTGAAATTGTATTAACGTACTAGTAATATTGATATTACTGTAATAAATTGCCTTAAACTTGACGCGAGTCAATGATCATCTCTAGTGTTTTATTGCCATGTATTAATGTTAATAATGAGTTAATATTGTACTTTTTTTTTCCATGAGGGGGGGGGGGGGATGTATTGAGTATACATCTATTATATATTAATATAATATAATAACAAGGGAGACATTACCCCCGCCCAGATACGAGTGGAAGCTGCCGAAGCTAGGAAACGATCGCTTGGTGGCCCTTTCTGTCTAGTTGCGAATTTGCCTTCGATACTAAATAGTCAATAGGAGATTCTCGTGCTAAATTTGAATCAAGTTGTCTCCCTGTCGTTAAAGACTATTCTCTTTCTTCAAATTTTTTCAGACCGGCTCCAACTCCACTTCCCGGAGGAATCAGGCCTATCCTTTTCCCTTTCCCGTCGTGCCACCAGCCCAGATTTTTCACTGCTCCCGCTCCCCCTTCGACACCCAGTATTGTTACCGGATTCTGCGGCTCTTGGCCCCCCCTTCAGCACCCAGTACCGATACCTGATCCTCCGAGCGTTCAAGCTCTTTCAGCCTACGACGAAGCCTCCCCTCACTATGTCTCCCTCCTGGTGTAGCGGCTTTGCAGTCCAAGGGAACCCGCTGGTGATTTACGACCAGGAGATCGCGAGTAGGGCCAGAGACGAATCTTCCCTGTATTAGAATACTATATGGTTCCGGGTCTCGTGTGTGTATGTGTGTCACCCCGCTACTTGGACCAGTCTACGATGAAGCCGGGCCCTCCCGGAACGTCCCAGCCCACGATGGGACTCGATGAAGATTTACGACCAGGAGACCAGAGACGACCCTTCCCGGTGTTAGAACATTATATAGTTCCGGTTTTTCTTTTATCTTCCCTTCTACCCTCCCTTTCCCTCCCTCATATCTGTTCCTCATGCTTTCTCCTACATACCACGTCGTGTATCCCATGACCGAGAGGTAGGATACGCACAGATCCTAGCGGGCAGCAACGCCTTTGGGCCAGACGCTTCCACTTCCCCACATACTCGGGCCCTGTGCCTCGATATCCCTGAGGTTGTCGGTTAAGTTACGAATCCCATGCTCCCACTACGGGTTTGGGTAAGAGTCCTATCTCTCCTATTGACCATCAACTTTGCAACCAGACAGAAAACCTGCAACCTCACTGAGTGATTTCGAAGCACAAGGGCCCGCCGGCCGAGGATTTGGGGTTGGGAAAGCGCTGGCATCTGGCCCCAAGGCGTGGCAGCCCGCCCGGCCGCCGGCTAGGATCTGTCGGGGCCGTCACTAGTATTATCGTAGAGTAAAAAGATTAACGAAACGTGAGAAAAACGAGAACAAGAAAACAGGAAGCCCCGAGAAAAAGAGAAAACTGTTACCGCGACTCAATATTTAATAATATAATAACTGTCTAACGACTTGTACAATGAGGAATACCTAACGTAGAAGGGACTCCGTACTCTCCAAGCCAAGGATAACGAACAGACCGGAACATCGGGTAATGCCATTATATACCGGGTGGGCCGGCATAATCCCCTCTCCCCCTCGAGCGCCTCGTCAGGGTGCGCGAGAAGTCAAGTTACGATCAGCCTATCCAAACCGGGATAAAATGTGAAAAATTATCACGAGTGACGGTCAATCAGACCCAATGTCCTCGGATAAAATTGCACCCCCGTGTCGACCTAAATTCACTCATCGTCCCTCCCACCTAGTGTGAGACTATACTAGCCCCGGATAAATATTAATAATTCCATTTCCATCGGCCTCCCAAAAGGATTTTGTAGGAATTCCTTTGTATAAAAACTGCCGCTTTATGACTGTGGCTGCCTCACGTTACCCTCTGCTGCCTTATACCGATATGCCTATGTTTGACATGAGCCCTCTCATGTGAAACTGCCGACGTGTGAAAATTGCAAATGAATCGGTTGGTAATTTGAAGAAGTGACCGCCTTATCCAATCAACCCCCGTCAGAATAAGAAAATTACTAATGAATCGGTTGGTAATTTGAAGAAGTGACCGCCTCATCCAATCGACCCCCGTCGGAATAAACAAATTGCTAATGAATCGGTTGGTAATTTGAAGAAGTGACCGCCTTATCCAATCGACCCCCGTCGGAATAAGAAAATTGCCAATGAATCGGTTGGTAATTTGAAGAAGTGACCGCCTTATCCAATCGACCCCCGTCAAAATAAGAAAATTGCCAATGAATGGGTTGGTAATTTGAAAAAGTGACCGCCTTATCCAATCGACCCCCGTCAGAATAAGAAAATTGCTAATGAATCGGTTGGTAATTTGAAGAAGTGACCGCCTTATCCAATCGACCCCCGTCAGAATAAGAAAATTTTTATGAACTTATGGCCCCAGGTGACGTTGTAGTCCCGGTCGTGCTGCCCAGAAGTGACTGAAAACGTCGCTGAGAAGCCCCCCCCCCCCCCCCCCCAAGCCTTTGATTTCCCCTCATCGCCGTTCCCCTGGCGTCATCACTCCATGCTTGAAACGACCCCAAGTACCACTTATAGACCTACCCGTCTATCCATCCAACTCCCCCGTTTGTTATCCCCCTTTTGTCCCCCTGCCTTCAGGTCGTCCCGTTGTTGCCCCGTATCGTCCCCTTGCATTGTCGATCCTTCCCCCCCCCCCCCCCCCCATTCCTTTCCTTATCCCTTTTATACTCTATCCATATCTATTACTATCCGACTTATAATCTATCCAATTCTATTACTATCCATCCTATATTCTATCCAACCTATAATCTATCCCATTCTACTACTATCCGTCCTATAATTTATCCCCTCTCCCCCTATTCCGCCATCCCACGTTCCTTCTTCCGCGTTGCCCCCCCCCCCCCCCCCCCCCCGTGCCCGTGTTGTTATCCACGCATATATATATCCCGATCCGCATGCCGAGCGGTAAGTGTCTTGCAGTCGGCAATCCGCCGTCTTCGCGTCCCTGCGCGGCAAAATAAAAATAGATTCCATGAGTGGCACATTCCGAGTGTACCGTGCCCTTGCTCGCCCTATAGGCTCGTTGCCCTTCCGCGGTACCTGTGGGTGTATTTGTATTACCCCCTCCCTTCTCCTCTTCTTCATCATTCTTCATCTTTCTTTTCATCTTCTCAGTCTTTCCCGTCATCCTTTTTCCGTTCGTACCCCGTACGCTTACCCTTTGTCAAGCCACCGCAGGCTGAGGGTGAATATCAATAAGTGAGCGTGAGGGTGATCAGTCCGGCAACGTCATTGACCTCGCTCCCCGGCGGGTTAAAATATTATCCTCCAAAGGCTTATATAATATAAACCTGTCATCGCGTCCCTGCGCGGAAAAGAATTGTATCGTCGCGCCCTGCGCGAGATAAGATTATCCGTCATCGCGCCCTGCGCGGAAATCCCACCAGCCTCCGAGATAGGTAGAAGTAATTGCCGTGTAATTTCATGTGTTCGTTCGCCACCAGCACATGAAACAACATAATTAGTGTCATGGCCCTTGCATGTGTGTGTCGTGCATTTTACATGTGCTGTCGGCAACCAGCACATGAAAGTTCACGATTAGTATCGTGGTTTCCGTACATAGCCCATTATTTTTCAACAGGTTAACTTTTCCGATTCCCGTTCAGACGATGACGTCCGTACCCTCGCGGTCCTGCGGACCAAGCGATCCACGGGTATTATCAGCCGCTTCCCCCGGGCGCACCACCCCGGATTCGGTGATCTTCTTATCTTTCCATTCTTCTCTTTCTCACTCACTTCTCATCTCTCTCTCTCTTCCTTCCTTTCTCTCTCTCTCTCTCTCTCTCTCTCTCTCTCTCTCTCTCTCTCTCTCTCTCATCTCCTTCCCCTCCTCGTCCCCCGCTCAGGCCCCGAGGGACGCTTCCTTCACCTCGATCCCACCTTTGCTGGTGGTGCCCCGATAATCTCAAAGGGCCAGCCTCTCTCCTCCACCTCATCCCAGATGAAAGTGGGGATTCTTCGCTCTTCCGTGAGGTCACAAGCTATGTCCAGAACCTCCCTAGGTCGCGATTGTACCCTATAAGGCGTGTGGTCCTTGTCATCCAACTGGATAGTGACATCCCAAGTTTCCCGTTTTTGCCCCCCGTTCTCCAAAAAAACTGGACTGAACCGACGGTCCTTTTCCATGTTAGTCCCGTCATCGCTCCTCCAGAACTGCATTACCGGAGCAATGCCCTCCGCTGCCTTGGACCTCGTGCGTCCTTCGACCCTCAATATTCGCATGACATAAAAGTCATCCAGCGTATCGTCCGAGACCTCTCTGTCCGCCGGTCGCATCAAGTAATACTTGCCGACTCTCCAGCGGATTTTATCTATCTTGGTCGGGTCGTCCAACCACTTCTCCGACTGTGGACGCGATCCACCACCGTCCCCTCCCTCTGGTGGTGGTCTCGGACGGGCCGTCTGTGCCCGCTGCTTCTCCTCCCCCTCTTTCCCCTCCTCCTTTGTTTCCTGTCGTAGCCCTCCCTCCAAGCCCCCCGGCTCCTCCTTCCGCTCCTTAGTTTCCTCCTTGCCGTTGTCTCCTGGACCCTCGTTTGTGAGAGCCCGTTTCCAGCTCCGCAATTGCATCCCGCAATCTTTGTTTCTCCTCCTCCTCCGGCTCGTACAAGATCTGGTCCCTCAACCTCGCCAGCTCCTGCGCACGCTGCGAGCGAGTTTGCAACGGTGTCGGGTTGCCCCAGTCATCCGTCGTGCGTGCCAGTGCCTGCGCGTCCGTCTCGTAATCCAAATAGAAACGGCGAGAACTTGACCAGCCGTCGTACATGCACGATCTGTTCTTTTGGCGTTCGCTGATGGCGGATCTTGTAGTTGTATGCCGCAGTTTGCTGCACCACCTGATATGGCCCCTGCCACTTTTCGTATAACTTCGCCGACACGCCCACCGGGATGCTCGGGACGTATAACAAGACCGTGTCTCCCACGTTGAATTCCGCATGTCGGAACTTTTGCTGCCCCTTATCGTCCTTCCTCCTCATAGCAGCCTCGCGCTGCTTCCGGACGATGTGCTCAGCCTCCGCTGTTACCCGCAGGCGGCATGCCATCAATTCTGTCGGGTCATATAAAGCCGTGTCCTTGAAGCGATCCGTAGGTGTGTTCAACACCCTTCCATGTACCAATTGATTCGGGCAAAGCCGAACGCTTCCTCCTAAAGACGAGGAGCCCAAGTTGTTAACCGCAAACGTAAAAGACTGCACCGTCTCCGGCCATATCTTCTGGTTGTTCTGGCAATAGATTTTCAGGGACGCCTTCATCGTCTTGTGCATTCGCTCGATTTTCCCGTTTGCCATACTATTGTATGCCGTAACGCATTTCCTTTGAAACCCAAAATATGCACTGAGTTCGTTCGAGAGCCAGTTGATGAACGAACTCCCCCTGTTTGATATGATCTTCCTTGGAACTCCGATCCTGCAGAAGACGTGATCGATCAGAGCCTTAGCGGTTGTTTGCTTGGTCTCGTCCTTAGTGGGTACCGTGATCACGTAATTCGACGCCCTGTCAATGGCCGTAAGTATGTACTTGAACCCCCCGTCTCCCGCTTCCGGTAGAGGGTCCACATAATCGATGTGGATCGTCTCGAAAATGTCGCTCGTGACCTCGTATTGCCCCAGCAAACCCTTGGTTGCGTCATATGGTGTCTTTGCCCTCTGGCACGGCGCGCAGCCGTTGATGAACCGTTCCACATCCTTACTCATACTTCCCCAGTAGAACTTCCTTGTCAAAGACCACTTCATCCTTTCCAATCCTGGATGACTCTGCATGGGACAGTTATGTGCCCCGATCATAATCGCATGCCGTAATGCCGGTGGTACCCACACTGTCCACCTTTCCGGGCTTTCCTTGTGTCTGCCGTCCGTCCCCATATACCAAATCAACATCCGAATACGTGTGCGTCTTCAGTTGCCGCTTCACCGCCTCAGTACGCGTTTCCGGCGTCGGGTTCTTCACGTGTTGGATCAGTGCCTTGAATTCCTTCGCCTCGCTCGTCAGGCTCCGAAACTTGTCCACCGAAGCAAACCTGATTTGCGTATCAGTCTCCAAGTCCAAAGCCACCCGGCTGGGATGCGTCTTCTCCAACACCGTCACGTCCTCCTGTTCCGGTGACAGTTGCTCCCCTTCTGCCTTAGGGTTGACCACTACATTGCCGACCATTGGCAACTGCCGCCATGGAAACCTTGGCATTTCAATCTCCTCGGTCTCTCTTTCTGCGTGCAATGCCGCGTCCCACTCGTATTCCTCGACTGTCCTTCGCGCATTGGTCCCCGTGTTCCTCACAACACTCTCGTGGTGCCTTACTAGCCGCCTCATACAACCTAAGGTCCCTCTCATGTTCCTGTCTTTCTCCTCCCCCCGACGTACGAAACTTGTACGCTGCCAACACCTCCTCAGCGTTTATCACACCGTTCATCGGCTTCTTGTCTTCAAAATTTGGTTCACGCTCTATCTGTTCCAAGTCCATGAATCCCCATACAGTCAAGACTGCCGCCGCCGTGGTGAACCTAAATCGCGTCAGGTTTATCCCTTTCCGCTTCTCCCCATCCCATATCGGTTTGACCGTGAACACCTCTGGCGCCTGGTGTTGTTGTTGTTCCACCTCCGTCTTTCCCCGTGGTCCCTCCTCCTCTGCCCCCCTTTGACCGAGACTGGTGATCAGCCATAAAGTTCTCCTTTCCTTTGATATACTCTATCTGGAAGTCGTATTGCGACAACTCCTGTTGCCACCGCGCCAACCGTCCCGTATGGTCCTGTGACATCAACCACCGCAGGTTGTTGTGATCCGTTCTCACTCTCGTTTCCTTCGCCCCCCATAGATATTCCCGCAACCTCTTGAAGCCCCAGACAAATAGCCAATGCCTTCCGTTGTCTGGTGCAGTATTGCCTTTCCGCATTCGACATCCGTCGGCTAAGGAACATTACCGGTCGCAATCGCTCCTTTTCTTCCGCTTGCTGAAGCACTCAACCTATCGCGTAGGCCGACGCGTCCGTATCAAGAATAAAGGGTGTCTCAAAGTCCGGCAGCCTCAGAACCGTTCCATCTTCCGTTAAAGGATCCTTCAGAATCGTTTCCCGCAAATCATTTATCGCTTCCAAGACCTCCTGTCCCCACTCCTTCGGGTTCGCCCAGTCCCCTTTGAATTCCTTTATGTGTTTCCGTATAGGCTCCGCCCCATTGGCGAAGTTTGGAATAAACTCCCCGTAATACTGTGCCAACGACACGAACGAATGTAGATCGGACTTGTTCTGCGATATTGGCATGTCCGCCAGTGCCTCTCGTTTCTTAGCCACGATGGTGCACGTGCCATTCTCAATGTCGTACCCCAGATATCGGATCCGTTTTTGCATGAAGTGGCACTTCTTGGCATTAAGCCGGAAACCGAACTCCTTAATCCGCCGCATGATGTCCCTGAAATGTTCCATATGCTCTTCCACCGAGTTAGAGTATATAATGACATCATCCAAGTACGCAAAGGCATACGTTGACGTGTCGCCATGTTTGAAGGCAAATTCCTCGTCCCGAAACTTGTGTCCCAACATCTCGGTCATCGCCCTCTGGAAAATCCCAGGTGCCACCTTGAGCCCCATCGGCAAAACCTTCCATACGTATGTCGTCATGCCCACCATGAATGCCGTGAGGTATCGACTTTCCTCCGCCAATGGAATTTGCCAAAACCCGCTTTTCAGATCCAGAGTGGAATATATTTTCGCCTTCCGCAATACTTCCACCCCTCGCCGCACATCCGGCACCGGCGTTTTGATCTTCTTTATGATCTGATTGATCTTCCAGTAGTTTATGCACATCCGCAATGTGCCATCTGGCTTCGGCGCCATCCGCACCGGCGAGGAGTATTCTAACAACCGCTTCTCTATCAGCCCCTTCTCCAACAATTCCGCCGTCATCTCCTGGCAATCCTATCCTCGTGATAGCTGAGTCGAGAAGGCCGTCCTATTCCTGGTACGTCCTGCCCCATTTCCCTATAGAACCTTGCCGTGTGGTGCTTGACCGAACCTCCCTCCAACGGTCCAAACACTTCTATGTGTTGATCCATCATCGCCAAGACGTCCTCTTTAGACTTCTCACCTCCTGCCACTGCTTTGCCCGTTCCCGCAAGGCCGCCCGAGCCTTATCTGTTTCCTCCTTGATTTGTTCGTCCGTCGCCTTGCCCGCTATGTCGTCTACCGTGGCTTCTGCACCATCCTCCTCGAATTCCTCCCGAGACCGGTATAAAGTAGGCGTCTGTCTCTCCTGATCCGCATACCTTGCCAGCTGATCGATCATCATAGTTATTAGTATATTGTATTGCATGCGTCCGATGATATACCCCCGAAATGTGTGTAAATGCATCGTCTCGGATCGCCGCCAGATCCCGGTCAAGAAGCTCCTCCCGATACTTCTTTGCCGCCTTCCGCGAACCCAATCGACACGCTATAACGAGCTTTTGTGTCGGACTCGGTATAGGGATTGGATCCTGGACCAGGAAATCCTCGATATCGTACCGCCACATTTCCGTCCGCCTGCCCACCGGCAGTACTATTGTAAAATTCCCGTGAGAAATCCGGTTCTTCAAGGCTTTCTTTATTCCCGCCACCCATAATGGGATTGTCCCCCCACTTATACTTGAGGAACTCGATAATTCCCGTCTTCGCCTGACTCGGCTTTGCCACGTTACATACCACGTACTGTGCCATTGGCAACGTCCTGCAATCCATTTCCTTGTGTTGGTCCCCCACGTTACGACCGTGCACCGGGAAACCGTCCGTGGCCAACCTCCGTTGTTCTCTCAAGTGTTCCAGCCGCATATCGCATAATGCCATTATCTGATTTGGCGTCCATTCGTCCTCCGATTCGCTCTCCTCATCGATTGCCTTAGGATCCCCCACCGCAAAGACCTCGCATGCTGCCTCGTCGGCCGCTGCCTCCTCCGACATTACGACTTTCACTGCCGCAAAACTGCCAGCCTTGAGAGTGGTCCTCTGTCGACAATTGCACCATCTTGTATACCGGTGCGTTTTCATCCGCCCAATATCGCACCGTATACCCTGCACAGTCGATGTGCGTGCGCATTCGTCTGAGCGCGTCCAAGCTCCACAACAAGCCCCCCTTATATGCTGGTACCACCCAAAATTTGTGGATATAGACCGAGCCGTCGGAGAGCCGAAACGTCAGCAACATCGTACCCGTGATCGGTGTCGATCCCGACACTCCACTCACCCATCCCTGCGTGTGTCGCAGTGCCTGCTGATACCACCGCTGTCCCCCATATTTGTCCTGAAATTGCTTCCCCATGACACTGATCGCCGCCATCGTGTCATTGCCAATGACCTCATCCCCGCCCAACTCGACAATCGCCACCTTTGTGTAGGCTAAAGGGAAATCAGCTCTTTTAGTTGAATTAACCATTCTCCTAGGACTCATAGAATCCGCGCGTTCCGCGATCTTTTGGTATGTCCGGAGGAGACGTCGGTTCCGCTCCCGTTCCTTCCCCTCGTCCCCTACAGTGAGTCCCATTTTCCTTTCTGACCCCTGGTCGATATCCTTATTTATGTTCTCTCTCCTCTGATCCCCTATTTCCCGCTTCTCTCCTTTATCTTCTTTATTTCCTATTTCCCCCTGAGCTCCCTTATCGCCCTTATCGTTTATAATTCCGTTATCCTTATCCTCTGTCCTTCCCCGTTTTTCTCCCATCTCATCCTCACGAGTCCGCTCCTCTGCCTTCTGCCGTTTGTCGTGTGCCTACCCTCTCTCCCTCTCTCGTTGCTCTTATCCGTTTTCTAGTCATTCCCCAGTCAGATCTATGGACTGTCGTTCTTCTTTGTCATCCCCCCTGGACGGGCTGCCGTATCCCGCTCCATCTACCAGGCGGAGCATCATGCGTTCCTGCCGTCTGCGTTCCCCTATCAGCCATCAATTCCCGCCGCATACCCTTATATTCCGTATTGATATGTTTCCCTCCTGTTTTGCCTTCCCCCGTAATCACGACGTCATCTTTATCCTCACGCCGTCGCGGTCGCGCCTCTTCCTCCCTCGGTGTCCGTTCCTGTTAAAATATGCCATGTTTCCGTTCGTGTTTCTTTTCCATTTCCTTCACGGATATTATCGTACCCGATGGCGTGGGTGTGCCCCCTCCCGCCGCTCCCTGTCGCTCCGGTAGACCCGCCGTCGCCCCTGAAATCATTGCCTGTAGATCCGGGTGCACATACGGGAAACTGTTGCCTGTTCCTTTGCTCCCTTCACCCCCTTTCCTTTCCTTCCCTTCCACCTTCTCTCCCTTATCCTGTACCTCTGAGGCCATCCCCGGCCCTGTTGCCGCCGATCGTTGTGAGCCCCCTCGACCTCCTCCTCGACCACCGCCACGTCCTCCGCCACCTCCGCCTCGTTGCCGTAACCCCGCCGCGGACAAGTACAATCCTCGATCCTTACGTTTCCATTCGTATTTCTTGATGTTCTCGGTGTTGAACCATTCCAGCTCCTCCAGTTCGTGTGGGTGAAACAGGTCTTCCAATCCTCCCAACTGCCACATACCGTGTCGAATCGCCTCCTTCAGTTCCCGTATAGCAGCGTTCTGCTCATCCCGCGAGACTTTATCCACGTTGTCGTGATACAACGTAATGCAACATACGCCCCTGAGGCGTAAGAACCATATCCCAATCTGCCAGTAGCACGATTTACGCCAGTGGCTGTTCTCTTTCAGCGCCCTTCGCTCATATTTTGGGACTCCCGGTGCATTCGTCCGAGGGATATCTTGCCTCGTTCGAGGGATTGAGTTGATCGTCCGAGGGATATCTTGCCTCGTTCGGCTTCAACTCCCGATTCCTTGCAGCGTTCGTGTAAAAAGACGGATCCATCACATCTGGTCCGGACCCTTTCTGCCTAAACCCTCCCGCTCCATGTGCCGCGTTTACCTCCGCCGGCCGATTAAATGGATGCGGGCGACGATCCTCCCTGTGAGCCTCGTCCTCTCTCCGCCAAATCCCCTGTGCCACGTTGTTGTCGGCCACCGCCCTGTTGGCCCCTTGTACCGCCGCCACCTCCACCGGGCTGTCGTCCTCCTTGTTGCTGCCGCACTGGTGCCTTTGGCATCTTCGCCAGAATCGCTGGATCCATCAACAGCATCTTTATTGCCTTGACGTCTTCCTGATCCATCGCCCAAGCCACCGGGTTGGTTTTGCCTTGCCATTTCAGCCATTTGTCCTTGTTCTATTGGGTAGCGTTGGCAGTCTCAAGCCCGCGTTCAGCATCTCCGTCACCACGTTCTTAGTAGCCTGTTCCCTCCATAGGCCATGCCCCAAGATTAGCGGGTATACCTTCCGCTCGTCGTTGATCAGGCACGTATCCATGACTGCTTGGAATAAGACCGGTAGGGTCACGCGGGCCCTGATCCTATCCTGAATCACCCCCCGAACCGTTTCCAATTCCTCATCCGCATCGATGAGCGCCACGAACCCAAAGACCGTGCCGAAGACATAATAAATCACATCCACCAACTGCCAGTGCGTTCTCGCCGCATTGCCCTTGACTTCCTTGTCGAAGATGTCCATCCATGTCTGTTGGTTCGACAACCCCTGATTTGCCCCACTAATTCCCAAGACGTCCGCCAAGATGAAGCAAATTGATTCCAGATCGTTGCCAATCTGCGCCCCGCGCAGCTGTTTCTTGAACTGTACTGCAAATATCGCATCATGTTCATATATCGCCTGTCGTCCCCTTGGCTTTGGTCGATTTGGTCGTACCCCCGCTTTGCCAGCTCCGTATTCGCCTTCAATTCTTTTACTGTATTTTCCCTTTTTTCCCATCCTTGGACCGAACTCCTGTTTGTATTACTCGCCCAACCCGTGCGATCCTTCTCGTCACCCTCCGATTCTTCCTCCTTTGAATCCTCATCAGACTCCGAGCCTTCCGAGCCGCTTTTCTTCTTCTTACTCTTCTTCTTCTTTTTCTTATGTTTCTTTTTCTTCTTCTTTCCGGTGACGTAGCCTCCGGTTCCTCCATTAATTTCAGCCGAAGCCTAATCCAGGCTACCCAACCATCCACACACACCCTCACCAACGACAGGTGATCAACCCACATCCGTAGTTCCGTCACCGTCGCCTTCCTGTTCGCTTCATCCAACTGAGCACTCCCTCCTATCGCGTTGTCCATGAGCTTCTTGAGTGACGTCTTCGCCTCCTTGATGTGCCCCATCGCATCCATGCCGTCGTTGTATTGCTTCATGGCCTCTGTGAAGAAACCCGCTTCCCTCCTCACTTCGACCGCCCATTGCGCGTTTGCCCCCTCCAACCACGACGCCAAGTCATAGCATCATGCGCTTGTTCCAATCGTGGTATGCCGCGGTGACTTTGGTGTGCTGCTGTCGGATTGCCATTATCAACCGGTCAATAGCTGCCACCAGTTCCGTCACTTTCCCTTCGGTTATGATTTCCCCGTCGTCCATTATAGGCCGTACCATATAAGCAGTCAACGCATTCGACGAAATCTGATCCCTGTGATGTCCCACCGCCACCGCCAGAGCCTCCGCCATTTTGGCCAACACTCCCGTCTTGATCCCTGGCCCCCAATGTGGCTTGCCCGCTGGTAACTGCCATTCGTTCCACCCGTCGATGTTGTCCTTCATTCTCCCGTCATCAGGTCCGTCTGTCCAAATTTTGAGCGAGTTCTTACTCAGCTGTGAGTAAATTTCGATAGCCGTCGGGCTCGCCTGCAACAACTGAAGGAAATGGTCGGACATAATCGGAGGATTCCGCGCATACAGCAAAGGAGCCGCCGCCGCCACCCCCGCCTTTTCCTCCTCCTCGTCCACTCGCATAGGCGAGGGCCCCGCTCTCTTGAGTGGCGTAAACCTGATCGGTAGTACCGGTGGCGGTATCCCGCCTGGCGGTTTGTCTGCCATTCGTCGCCACTAACGTAGAAGGGAGAGATAGTGACAAAAGACAAAAACTACATGCATTTTCCCCTTTCTTCTATTCGTTCCCCGTATTCCCCGATGCCAACCAACCATATACTCCTCCACTGGTTCACTTCCATCCCAACCCACTATATCCATATTCTTAACCATATACTTCCTTCCTGTCTCCCTTTTACTTGTTTATTTCGTTTTCCGTTTTGTTCCATTCCTGTTTATCCACCTCCCTACATGCTGAGCTGTTCCAGCTCGCTGTCGTCCAACTCGTTCATCCATTCCCTAATACCTTCCACCGTCTCCCGGTTCGTTCCTTCTCCTCTTCCCCCTTCCCGCTCAACCCCTGTCTCATGGTTCTGAGATATTGCCTCCTGCTCCACTGGGTCCTCCCAATCCTCCATTGCCATCGCCAAACCGCTTATATACATTATCTCTCTCTCCCTTTCCAACGACGCTATCCATGCCTCTGTCTGCTCGTTCCTCCACTCATTGTCATTCGGGCTTCCCCGAGTCCTCTCCTTCTTCCACCTTGTCCTCAGATATTCTACCAGCCGTGTCCATTGTAAAGGGCATCTTTCCCGCCACTTCTTCTCCCACATCCGTGTCTCAGCCACCGTCCCCCATATCGTAGCCCTGGATGCCAAAACAACATCCGAGAGTACCGTCCCCAATCTTTGCTCCACCGACTGGAAATATATATATTGTTTATGAGCCTCCTCTGTCTCCTTATAATGGTTCCAACATGGTTCCCTCATGCATTCTGGAATTGTACTGGTGGCTGCCTCCAACTCGGATCGTATCCTCGCCCATCTTGCCTCCTCTAATATCCCCTTCACGTATTGTGATTGCTCCTGTTCTGTTTCCCACGCCTGGGCCATCTTACCTATCTGTGCCTCCTGTATCTCCCTTTCCACTTTCAGCTCTTCTTCCAATTCCGCATTCTCCATTCGTTCCTTTTTCTCCACCATCCTCATTACTTCCATTTCGACCAACCGAATTTCGTTCTCCATGAGAAGTTCCTATTTCTTAAGTACAACGAACAATGACTTCAAGCGCTTCTTGTTGCGAGCTTTTCAAATAAGCCATTACACAAGCCACACAAATCAGAACCGGCCGAGAACGAATCGCTTGAAGTCATTGCTCGTTGTACTTAAGGACAAGGAACTTCTCATATATTCCTCCTCCTCCCGTATCTGTTGTTGTACCATCCTCTTCTCTTCCTCCGTCAATTCCATCCCTGATTCCCCCCTCGCTCATCCCTCGACGTGTGTCCTAACGTAGATAAGTATGTGTCATATCCCCCGTGCCACCCATTCCTCCTTCTTAGCCTTCTTAGAAGGTTGTTCCTCCTCCTTGTCCATTCCCCTTTCCCTTTCCCATTTCTCTTTCTCCCATGTTGCCCTTGCCTCCTTAAATTGCGCTTTCTCTTTCTCCCAGGCTGCCCTTGCTTCCTTATATTGCTCCCGAACCATCCTCCTCTCTTGGTTCCACTCATAACGTGCTCGTCTCACCCTAGCCACATCCTCTAACGCCTTCCTCGTGACGTCTGCCTGCCCCATCAACCGACTTGTCCTCTCCGCCTCCTGTCGACATATGTCGCCTTGGTCTATCCACTTCCGCACCTCCTCTCGCAACATCCTATACTCCCGTGTGGCCTCAGCCACATGCTTATAGATATCTTCCCTATTCTTATTTTCCCCTTTTCCACATCCCCTTTTCCCCTTCCTCGTTCTTCTCCTCCCATGCCTCACTCCAAGGGTCTGGCCGCCCCTTTCCCCCCTTGCCTTCAGCCTTTTTCTCTTTGCCTGTCTCCTTTTCCTCCATTGTGACCTAACGTAGATATAATATCCTGTATAGCCTATCCCATTTCCTTTCCTCATTTCCACATGCATCGTTCCCTCTGAGCTTCCCACCCTACGCACTCAGTGTGAAAAAGGAAAGTAAGGATTTGAAGGGTACTGATATGGCCGATATGGGCAATATTCCATCCTTTGCAAAAAGCCTGTAAAACCACTTGAAAAGGCTCCCCTTTTCCGTGTCCACTGTCCCTGAGGATGCCACTTGCAAAAGGCGTGGTTTTCCACTTGGAATTCTGTGCCATGATGTCTTCCTTGTTTTTGTCTTGTTTTGCCATGCCCCTTGCGTTTTTCCCCAATCCAGCTCCACCACTTGTTGTCCCCTCGTTCCCTTTGTAGGTCCCGCCACTTCCCATCCTTCCATTCCGTTTGACAACAAACATAAGTCATCCCATGCCAGCCATCCACCATGTCATCCGGTTGCCCCCTGCCGACTGTCGTCCCCCCCACGTCGTATACTTCCAAATAAACCCATCTATATGTCGTGCCATATCATTGTTCGTCCCTCCAAGCCTCCAAATCCGTGTTGTATTCCTTGTGACATGTTTCCCCATGTCTTTGTTCCTCCAACCTACCATCCTCCTTTGACATCTATGAAAACCATCCTCCTTTGACATCTATGAGAACCATCCACCTTCCATACCATTCCTGTGCTTCTGTTCCCGCACCCATCGTCCACAGCAAACATATCTCCATCATCCACAGCAAACATAGAACCGACGTTTGCATAAGGTTGTTCTTACCTTTTCGTGAAAGACATGACATGTGTGGTGTGTCACTATGACATGTATGTACAGCAACTCTTGCTCATCTCACGAAAAAACCCAAAACACACAAAAGCGGACATATAAAACATATTCCTCGTATATACGTGCGTCCAAAAACAACCATATTCCATAATAAATTCCTAGTTTTCATGTGTAAAAGCCATTTCCGCCACATGATGTGTGTGTTTGACACAGCAACCCCTGCTCATCCAAGAAAATGTACGAGAACACAAAAAAGACAACAGAAATGCATAGTCTCCATACATATGCACCCAAAAACATCCAAAACCATTAGCAAATACCATGCTTTCCATAAAACAACACATGTAGCAACTTCGAATCTGTGTTGAATTTTCAAAGTCCAAGAAGTTACAAAAATTTCAGAGCAACGAGGAAAATTTCTTACCACGTAAACTATGCTTTTATTAGCGACTCCAATGTTACCGTGACTCAATATTTAATTAATAATATAATAACTGTCTAACGACTTGTAGAATGAGGAATATCTAACGTAGAAGCGACTCCGTACTCTCCAAGCCAAGGATAACCGAACAGACCGGAACATCGGGTAATGCCATTATATACCGGGTGGGCCGGCATAGCGTCTGAGAACGGGAGACCTCACAATCTACGTTCTGCACTTGACAGTACGTTGCACCCAAGCCTGCCAAGAGTTCGAAATTACATAAATAAACGAAGTGACCTCTCTACTATTTACTGGTATTTCACCTACTCACACTAAGTCAGGACTCAAAGCAGCCATAATGTTCTTATTAAGAGTTCGTTGTATCTGCCTACTTGAAGAGTTGTAATACAAACTCACAAAACTGAGCTATATTCCTGTGGACATTCAAGTGGCAAAACATTCAAACTTTGACATCATCTTTCTCAATCAATATTTGAGATACGGAAATGCAGCGCGCACCGTTGGAAAGCTCTTCTCCTACACTTTCCAATGCTGGCTTTAGATTTGTAGTATCAGAGGCTTAGATTGATGGAGAACGATGAGATCAAAGTTGGATAGTTTACCACTTGAATGTCCACAGTAATATGACTGGCCAGTGAGTGGCAAGTATTTTCAACATTAAAAAATACTTGTGTAGTGAATGATACTGATCAGTGCCTGGCTTCAGTAAGTACCCAAATTTATTAGAAAATTGTCGTTATTCAAAGAAAGGTTTCTATGACTATTACATCAGTGAGCCTCATAATACTGTATGCTGTTAGTAGATGGTTGAGTAATAATTATATATATAGTGAATATCATGACTTAATTAAATAAAAAAAGAAAAACGCCCTAGGGTAGCATACTCAGTGTGTTGATTGAAGTGGTGAAGTAAGTCACAGTGTTATTGCAGACACTTTTCAGACACTTGCGCTCGGGAATGATGCATGAATGAAAAAACAAATCATAATTGATATTAATAAGGTACTACTGAGTGAGATAAAACTCAGAGCTAACAAAGTCTAAATTGGTAGGGCGTGTGTGTTGAGTAAGTTATAGAGAGCTATGCCTATTGTATATTGTGGACCTTGTAGCAGCACCGTCGAATTCAAGTGTATATTGCTGACGACATTCGTAGGGAAAAAATACTCTTTAGGCGCGTTCTATTACTGTGGACATTCAAGTAGCAAAACATTCAAACTTGGACCTCATCTTTCTCAAATCAATATTTGAGGTACGGAAATGCAGCACACACAGCTGGAAAGCTCTTGTCCTAAGCTTTCCAATGCTGGCTTCAGATTTGTCGTTATCACTTCGTTTGATGGAGAACGATGAGATCAAAGTTGGATAGTTTGCCACTTGAATGTCCACAGTAATATCTCAACATATTGATCCGAGAACAAAATGGAGTTTTGACGTTGGAAGATTCTGCCACTGGACGTTCGCCTCCACAAAATGTGGTCAGGTTACCGATAAACTACATATGCGGCGCGCCAAATCTGACGTGTTTTGCGGGCTCGCCGGCCCGGCCCGGCTCGCCCGCAAAACACGTCAAATTTGTGGCGAACTGCATAATATACTTTTCTCATCTTTCTGACTCTCAACCATATAGAGTGAAAACGTGAAACGTGCTAGGTTAAAACATCAGTTGAGAGCCCGGGAGAAGAGCTTTTCGATACATATGTATGTATGTATGTATGTGCGTACGTGTGCATGCATACATACATACATACATACATGTATGTATGTATGTATGTATGTATGTATGTATGCATGTATGCATGTATGTATGTATCGTTTGATCTGCCCCATACCCGAATGAGAACAATACATACACACACACACACACACATATATATATATATATATATATATATATTTGTACAACCTTAAATTGAAACCGAGCTGCTAATGGGTTGTTGTGCGTGAGTAAGTTACACTGTTTTCGGTGCTTACATGCCCTTTTCAATAAATTATATACTACTGTGCCTATAAAATAAATTATATATTTTGTTAGAGAGTAAGTGGCAGTGTAGACAACGAAAAATCAGTGTTATTAAGTAGGAACGTCACATAAAAGCATTCACTGCCAATTACCTAGGTAATTACCCTTGTTGTGGTTAGCTTCCCAGGGAAATTGCGAAATTCAGGGAATTTCACCGGGAAGCCAACCACATCAAGGGTAATTACCTAGATAATTGGCAGTGAATGCTTTTATGTGTGTAGGCACTCAATATGGATATGCCAAGTACTAGCTTGATGAGTGTGTGCATGTATTTGTTTGTGTGTGTGTGTGTGTGTGTGTTAGCGTGTATGTGAATGCACCGTCGTACATGATCAAAAACAGGAGTGGGTAAACAAAATCAACAACAACAACACTGATTTCCCTCTCCTGTGACTCTACATGGTTCTTTTATGACCTTTTCCTACTAGTGTTGGACACGTCATATATATATATATATATATGTATATACATATATATATATATATACATGTGATAGCTTTGCCACGTGAAAAGCGTCAATGAGTATGTATGTATGTATGTATGTATGTATGTTTGTATGTATTGCGTACATGGTGATCGAAGTGATTTTTGACTCTTCTCTCTCTCTCTCTCTCTCTCTCTCTCTCTCTCTCTCTCTCTCGCTCTCTCTCTCTCTTGCTGTGTGTGTGTGTGTGCGTGTATGTATGTATGTGTGTGTGTATGTGCCCCTTGAGTTACATGCATACATTTCTCTTACTTTAGTAGCGAAAAGGTCGGATTTAGGCTTTGGTCGTTATGGTTGCTGTTATCGCTATTGTTGTTAACTGTAGCTGTAGCGGTGCTGGAGGTGTTTGTAGTCGTGGTCGTGGTCGTCGTCGTCTCGTCCTTGTTGTTGTTGTTGTTAAAATCCACGATTACGTAAAAGAACTTACCTACTGCCTAATGAAATGAAAGATTTATCGGTCACCTCCATAAAATGAGGTCAGGACACTACATATGCGGCGCGCCAAATTTGACGTGTTTTGCGGGCTCGCCGGCCCGGCTCGCCCGCAAAACACGTCAAATTTGTGGCTAGCCGCATAATATACTAATCTGGTCGTAAAAATGTGTGCAGAAGTAGAACAAGTCTATTAATCCTTGACAACAAAGGAAAATGACTTGCAGCCTTATGAGAAGTTCCTAACGCTTAAGTACAATGAGCGATGATTTCAAGCGCTTCGATCTCAGTCAATATTTGCATCTACAACCTGTGTCATGGCTCATTAGAAAGCTCTTGATGAGAGCTTTCAAACGAGCCACTACATAAGCCGCGAAGATCAGAAAGCTGAACGAAGCGTTTGAAATCATAGCTCATTGTGGTTAAGGACAAGGAACTTCTCATGTTAATACCAAACAGCCCTTGCGCCAAAACCCTGTGTCATGTTCTTTTCAAAAGCGTTTGATGAAAGAATTCACATTAAAAAAAACAACAGCATACACAGGGGCGACTGCAAAATGGTTGGCTTGAGAACGCAACGCTTGAGCTCGCTACTGCTGACTATACTTTGGAACAAGGAAACTCCTCACAAGACATGTTGCCAGATCTTAAGGAAGATGCTGCCAGATTCTTAAGGAAACTTCTCTAAAGAATGCTGCCAGTTCTTAAGTAAGATACTGCCTGACTCTTAAAGAAACTTCTCTAAAGACATGCTGCCAGTTCTTAAGGAAGATGCTGCTGGACTCTTAAGGGAGAAGGTCGCAACGCTTTGTTCTCAGCCTTTTGTCTTATCGTCATGTCCTGTGCAAAAGCTCGTTGGAAAGCTCTTTCCAAAAGGCGTTTCTAACGAGTCAGAAGCATACGATTGTCTTCTAGCAAGAAAAGGAGCGAGGGTCGAACGATCGGTCCTTTGATCTTTCACGTTTTCTGAGTAAGCATTTGGTTATGAAATAAAGAACCACACAGAAAATCTGGACGCAAGTATGCACTGAGAACAAAAAACAGGGACACCACTGTTGAGTGTACTGTACTGAAATCTCATGAGTTGGAGATGAAGGAATCAGGAGGTACACTTATGGATAGGTGTATTCTTAGTATGTGCATAGCTAATTACCTACTTAACTACCTACATATCCATGTGCAGGAAGAGATGGAAGAGGAGGAGGAGGAGGAGGGGGAGGAGGAGGAGGAAGAAGAAGAAGAAGAAGAAGAGGAAGAAGGAGAGGAAGAAGAAGAAGAAGAAGAAGAAGAAGAAGAAGAAATAATAGAGAGATCACTCTGGAAGCTTTCGAGGTCTTCTTGACAGCGCGTCCTTCCAACCCTACATATATATATATATATATATATATATATAATCACTCTGGAAGCTTTCGAAGTCTTCTGGACTGCGCGTCCTTCCAACCCTACAAATATATATATATATATATATATATACATATATATACATACACATATATACAAACATATATATGCACACATATATATGTAATACATATATATGTATATATATATATATATATATATATATATAATCACTCTGGAAGCTTTCGGGGTCTTCTGGACAGCGCGTAATTCCAACCCTACACGCACATATGCATACATATATACACATATATATAATTTATATATATATATATATGTATATATATACATATACAATATATGTATATATATACATATATACATATATACATATATATATATTATATATATATATATGGAAATGAAAGAGATATAAAAACTACTACTACTACTACCACTACTACTACTACTACTACTACTACTCTACTACTATTTCGCGTCCTTCCAACCCTACAAATATATATATGGAAATGAACGAGATACATACCTACTACTACTACTACTACTACTACTACTACTACTACTACTTCGCGTCCTTCCAAACCTGCAAATATAAATAATGAAATGAAAGAGATATAAACAACTACTAGTACTACTACTACTACTACTACTACTACTACTGATACTACTACTACTACTACTACTACTACTACTACTACTACTACTACTACTACAACTACAACAACTACAACAACAAAAACAACAACAACAACAACAAACAACAAGCAGTAACCTTCTTTCTATGCTGCCATGCTGACTGTGACTGCTGTTGATGGGCAGTGGTAGCGATATCTATATCAGTGGTCCTTTCAGGAACGATGCGGGGCTCTGCTGGTTGTTGTTGTTTCCTAGGGGAGGAGAATCTTCTACAAAACAAGAAAAAGAAAAATAACGGGATGCGTGTGTGAGAGAGAGGAAGAGAGAAAGAGAGAGAAAGAGAGAGAGAGAGATAGATAGATAGATAGATAGATAGATAGATAGATAGAGAGATGCGGGGCTCTTCTGGTTTTTGTTGTTCCCTAGGGGAGGAGAATCTTCTTCAACAGAACAAGAAAAAGAAAAATAAAGGAATGTGTGTGTGTGTGTCTGTGTGTGTGTGTGAGAGAGAGAGAGAGAGAGAGAGAGAAGAGAGATAGAGAAAGAGAGATAGATAGATAGATAGATAGATAGATAGATGCGAGGCTCTGCTGGTTTTTGTTGTTCCCTAGGGAGGAGAATCTTCTTCTACAAAACAAGAAAAAGAAAAATAACGGGATGTGTGTGAGTGTGTGTGAGAAAGAGAGAAAGAGAGAGAGGAGAGAGAGAGAGAGAGAGAGAGAGAGAGAGAGAGGGAGAGAGAGAGAGAGAGAGAGCTCTGCTGGTTGCTTTTGTTCTCTGGGGGAAGAGAATCTTCATCTACAACGAAAAGAAAAATAACGGGATGTATGTGTGTGTGTGTCTGTGTGTGTGTGTGTGTGTGTGTGTGAGAGAGAGAGAGAGAGAGAGAGAGAGAGAAAAGAGATAGATAGAAAGCGAGAGAGAGAGAGAGAGAGAGAGAGAGAGAGATGCGGGTCTCTGCTGGTTGTTGTTGTTGTTCCCTAGGGGAGGAGAATCTTTCTAAAACAATAAAAAGAAAAATGAGGGAGGGAGAGAGCGAGAGAGAGGGAGAGAGAGATAGATAAATAGAGAGAGAGAGAAAGAGAGAGAAAAGAAAGAAAGAAAGAAAGAAAAGAAAAAAACGAGAGAAAAAAAAGAAACGAAAGAAAGAGAGAGAGAAAGAAAGAAAGAAAGAAAGAAGGAAGGAAGGAAGGAAGGAAGGAAGAAAGAAAGAAAGAAAGCAAACGAGCAAGCAAGCAAGCAAGCAAGCAAGCAAAGAAAGCAAGAAAGCAAAGAAAGCAAAGAAAGAAAAGAAAGAAAAGAAAGCAAAGACAGCCAAGAAAGGCAAGAAAGCAAAGAAAGCAAAGAAAGCACAGAAAGCAAAGAAAGAAAGAAAGCCAAGAAAGGCAAGAAAGCAAAGAAAGCACAGAAAGCAAAGAAAGAAAGAAAGAAAGAAAGAAAGAAAGAAAGAAAGAGAGCAAGCAAGCAAGCAAACGAGCAAGCAAGCAAGCATGCAAAGAAAGCAAGAAAGCAAAGAAAGAAAAGAAAGAAAAGAAAGAAAAGAAAGAAAGGAAAGAAAGGAAAGAAAAGAAAGCAAAGGAAGGAAAAAGAAAGCAAAGAAAGAAAGAAAGGCAAAGAAAAAAAAAGAAGAAAGAAAGAAAGAAAGGACACACACACCGGTATCGATCGCGATGCTTATCTCGAATTTCCACCTTATGTTTTTCCACATGCTTGTCGATGTCTTTTTTGGCCGTGTCCCCCCTACTGCCCTCACTGTTGGTCCTCCGGCGCCGATGGAAACGCAGATGTTTGCTTCTTCGTGGTTGTGGCTGCTGCTGCTGCGGTTGATGTGGGTGTGGCTGTGGGGGATGCTGGGGCGGTTGCTGCTGCTGCTGTTGTTGTTGTTGTTGTTCTTGCTGCTGCTGCGGCTGGTGAAGGCTCATCATATCTTGCATGTTGCACCCGGCTGGTCCTTGCGGTGGCGGCTGTTGTTGTTGTTGCTGCTGCATTTGCTGCTGCTGCTGTCCTTGTGGCGGCTGCAGCTGATGTAATTGCTGCGGCGGTTCATGATGTAATTGTTGTTGTTGCTGATGGCTGTGTTGTTGCTGCGCTTCAAAGCGCTGGGCGAAGTCCGAAGAGGGAGTGAGATTGTGCCACACGGCTTGCTGCTGCTGTTGCTGCTGCCGTTCTTGCTGTGACTGCGATGGCTGAGACTGCTGTCCATGCTGCGGCTGCTGCGGCGGCGGCTGTTGTTGTTGTTGTTGTTGTTGTCTCAGCCAGGCGCTTGTCTCCGCGAACCATAACGACACCTGTGACATGGCACGACATGACATGGAATGACACGAATGACATGACATGACATGGCATGGCATGACATGACACGACATGACACGACATGACACGACATGACATGGCATGACATGACACGACATGACATGACATGACATGGACACGACATGACATGACACATGACACATGACATAACACCTGCTGCTGCTGTGAAGAGCTACTGTGGACTGACGCATTCTCAAAACCATGGATCTGGATCACCTAGTAGATAGATAGGTAGATAGATAGATAGATAGATAGATAGATAGATAGATAGGTAGATAGATAGGTAGATAGATAGGTAGATAGATAGGTAGATAGATAGGTAGATAGATAGGTAGATAGATAGATAGATAGATAGATAGATAGATAGGTATATAGGTAGGTAGATAGGTAGGTAGATAGGTAGGTAGATAGGTAGGTAGATAGATAGGTAGATACATAGGTAGATAGGTAGGTAGATAGATAGATAGATAGATAGATAGATAGATAGATAGATAGGTAAGTAGGTAGATAGGTAGGTAGGTAGATAGATAGATAGATAGATATATAGATAGGTAGGTAGATAGGTAGGTAGGTAGATAGGTAGGTAGATAGGTAGGTAGGTAGGTAGGTAGGTAGATAGATAGCTAGACAGACAGATAGATAGATAGATAGATAGATAGATAGATAGATAGATAGATAGATAGATAGATAGATAGATAGATAAGATAGATAAGATAAGATAAGATAAAGATAAGATAAGATAAGATAGATAGATAAGATAAGATAAGATAAAGATAAGATA
>WBZZ01004051.1:77500-105047 GCA_019918135.1 Paulinella micropora | reverse complement strand
AGACAAACACACAGACAGGGGGAAACGAGCAAAGCACTCCCACTCTCTGTTCTGAACCATTTTCCTTGCATTTCTCTGCAGAAACCAGAGGAGATTACACTGGCATCTCTCACACAAGAAGCAAGACAAATATCGAAGCACTGTCCGACGACAGACTGACTTCTACAAAACAGCTCTTTTGACCAAACTATCGTTATCTCTGTGTAGGGCCTGACGCCCCATAACTATTTCAACAGAGAAAAGGAAGGAGAAGAAGGTTGCATAGAGTGATAAGAATAACAGAGAAAAAAAAAAAAAAAAAAAAAAAAAAAAAAAAAAAAGCAGACGTGACTCTCACAACATAAGATGGAAGACGAGAATGAGCAGGCTGGTGTGACACCAACTGATTATGGTCCTAGTGAGGGAGGAGAGGAGCAGGAGACTCAGTACTCAGAAGAGAGGGGATAGAGACGGAGAGGAGAGAGAGGAGTATACGTATACAGCCGATGTAGAGTCGACAGGAATGCACAAGAAGCGAGTGCAGGTCAGACTGGAGGATCTCCATTGACAGAGGCAGAGAGAGAGATGGAGGATGTTGGCCAGAATATCCCAAATACATGGGAACAGTTGGCTACATATGATGATGAAGAGTCCTTCTTCCTTAACTACCCAACCTATTATAAAACACACATCTACATTCCTTACGAGAAAAGGAATAGACCAGGACAAGGTCAAAGCAACCTCCTGATCGAAATTCCCGGCCTTGCGAAGCCTCTCTTCAACAAAGTGAGGTTTGAGCACGAAAGAGTGCCATTGCAGGATATCAAGTATGGCGACACTCTTACACTGTGCGACATATACGACATATCTGCAACACTCTACGCTGCTGTGCTCGTTGCGGAATTTTATGAACGCACAAACATACAGTGGAAAAATAAACGCACAACTGCAGCATGGCTGTCTGTCTGTGGTGTCCCCACTGATATCAAGAATCTAGAAAGAAAGTTCGAAGGTAGAAACCAAAGTGGCATTGAGTTTGCCCTTGAGGCTTTTGTAACTGCCTTCACACGGGCTTACAACGAAATGTACAAAGCACTGAAAGACAACACAAGGCAACATCCTGTTTACGAGGAGGTTGACCAGTCTTGTCAGGTGCTTGAACGCCTCACACAACTCCATAAGGGCCTCTTTGAGGGGAAGGAGCAAAAACCAACATGGAAACAATGGGCCCACACGAAGAATCACACTCTCATTAAAGGCCCTCTCACAACAATCCCAAATAATAACAGAGCTGATAAGTCTTCCATGAGAGAAAAGGCACACTTCCTCTCTAGTGCCACAGGGCTTGCACAGTTCGTGACTCATCTAGCACGACAGGTGAAAGAAGAAGAGACGAGACAGAAAGAGGAGAAGGAGCAGAAGGAGAAGATAGCTGTGGCAATGGCAGTAGCACGGGTGGCTCCACAGCCAACGGCTCCACCTACCACATCTAACCCAGCTCCCAAGAAAGCAGGAGGAGGACCCTCAGGAGGAGGACCCCAAGGGGGAGGGACAGTAATTAACTTGACTGACTCCCAGAAGAAAAAGCAGGCGCTGCAGGCAGCCCTAGCTAAAATCAAAATTGGGGGAGGGGGCCTTAAGCTCTATGCTATCACTGCCAATGAGGCTGACACAGAGAAGACCCTCATGACTAAGTTCAATGAGATGGACAGATGCTTCCAGCAAAACCAGTGTGAGGTGGAGCAGGAGTATGAAGTCCTAGAACATCTCTGTGATCGATCCCTCCTTGGAGCTGGTTTTGATCGTATAACTTACGAGAAGTACAGAGGAGAGGAGGAGCTAGCAAGGAAAGGTGGACATGCAGAGATGAGTTGTACTCTGGCCATTGCTGCCCTCATTCGATACTTTAAGGCAAGTGGATACCAACACTTGTGCACTGGCACATTGATTGGGTTTGAAATTTTCGACTTAGTATCGGAGCAGTTGCAGTCTGTCACTCAGCTTGCATCTGTCTTAACAAATGTGGGCACCCAGTACACTCTCTTTTATAACCACAAAGCCATACTCCTATATTTCCTCAGTGCTTTGCACGTCTACAACAAAAATAAGCTCACACTGCTCATGCAAGACTGCAAAACCTTCGACAAGGTAAAGCACTTGAACTTTTTGGAGATGAGCGTCTTTGAGGCCACGACTAAGGCCGTGAGCCCAAAAATGTTGTGGACCGAAGTAATGACCGCTTGTCAGAGGCTCGACAGCCAGACAGCATCCTTGATCGGTTCTGCATCGGCTTCTGCTCAACCGCAAGCCGCACATACGCAACGATCTCTAGGAAAGCGACCAAGAGAGAACAGTCGTGAAGCTAACACACCTTGTATTCGTTGGTGGGCACGGGCACAATGCTTCAAACACACAAATAAGAAATGCCCGTACAACCACGATGTCGAGGACACCCGCATCCGAAACACACTCCTCAAGAACGTACGGTCGGACGAAACCAACACCGTCGCCGTTCTGCGCCGACTGCGCAAGGATCAGGGGTGGAAATTACAGGATGTCGCGGACCATGACCACGAACTAGCTGACGCGATCAATTCTCTTTTCGCTAGAGATGATCAGAAGACGGCAGCCATAGAAGCCGCAAGTAGAGGAAGAGGTGGAACACGAGGAAGAGGAGGAGGGAGAGGAATCAATCGAGGAGGAGGAGCCCCTTTCGCACGAGGCACATACACTCGCGGGGGGGAGAGAGGATTTGTGAGAAGAGGAGGAGGAAGAGGTGTATTTCAAGGTAGAGGAGGAGGAAGATGGGTTGGCCGAGGTGGATACGGCAGCGCAGAGCGCCCGTACCACAGAGATGGGGGCTGGGCAGACGGCTCGAGCTCAAGCTCGAATTCCTCAGCACCACAGGCCTATGCGACATCAGGCGCAACCACTACCGACACTGATGCCGACTCAGGTAACAGATTTGAGGTAGTCCAATGACTAGAGAAGGAGGGAGAAAACAGAACAACATGCATTGCACGATACACCGTTGTGCAGGTCCCAACCAAGGGTACCAGTGAGTCTAAGAGCCCACAGCAGGCCACAGACCAACTCAAAGGTAGTACAATACCAGTACACCCATCACGACAACAAACAGTGCATGCTGCTAATAGGCAGGCGAGTAAAGCGCTGGCAAAGAGAAAGCAGGCGGGCCTGTCGCAGCCACAGCCGAAGAAAGTAAGAATAGAACCGGCAGTCAATCTTATCAACTTGCCGAGACAGACAATAGACAAGGAGGATGGAGGACATCAACCTCTCCTCACGGTCTCAAACAGAGAAAGCAAGGACAATCATCCTTCGCCTGTGAACAATACCCAAAAAGACATTACAAAAACGGCGGAAAGGGAGGAGGAGGCGAACCTCGAGAAAAGGATACAGATTTTAGAACACAAGCTCCTTGTATTGGCCTTAAAAAGTCACCGGCCAGACGCTTTATGCTATACGAACCTTTTTTGTGAAACATTAAATACCTTTATAAACGTTGGTAATGATACTATGGCGAATATTAATATTGTCGGCCAGAAATTTACTACGAAACACCATGAGTGGTTAGAAACTAATATGAAAAAATCATCTGGCACCTTGAAAGGAGTTAGTAGTCGGACGGATATAACGGGCATCATCACTTTAAATTTTAAATTGAAATCCGGACGAGTATATCGAGTGGACTTTAACGTTGTCCCCGAATACCACGGATCTGTTCTTTTGTCGTAAGACCAACTGGCGACAATGAACGTAGTGATTGATTGCGCCGCCAAAAGAGTCATATACGGCGTAGAGCCAGGAGAAGAATATACTGTCGACTCTCTCCATGCTATTGACTCATACGAGGCCCTACACCTAGGGGTAGCATCGGAAGGGAAACAGGTGGCCATTACACACGCATATGAGGCATATATGCCAACGGACGCGGTGTCTAAAGATGGTTCAAACCTGTCAGACAAGAGAGAGGCGGAGGTCTATACGGCTACAGTCTCTACACAATGGGATAAAAAGTCGATAGACGATCTCATTGAAAAGAGGAAAGAGGAGATTATATGCATGGAAAAAAGGTGCCCATCGTTGGCGAGATTTGAAGAAGGAGCAGGGGCCGATGTATATATTACCAACGGGTATTGCTTTCACGTAAAGGTGGAAGAGAAGGACAGACAGGAGTTTATACCGAGGAGAAGGGGACGACTCCCTGATATCCCGGCAGAAGATATTAAAAGCTTTATTACCGAATTCTGGGGTGACGACCATACGTGGCCGCGCTCACTGACAGAAGTGAAAAAGTGCCTGCGCACTCTTTTTGAAAATAATAAACCATATACGGTCATACTCCCGTACAATGAGAAGGCGATATGGGCGCAGGAGATACGGGACCGGCTTATTGATCATCCGATACCGGTGCCCTCACGGAAGCAACACTTAGTGATGGCTTGTCGTCTCGGGACTCGTGAGCAGAGCAGTGCAAACAAGCGGAAGCTCAGAGACCAGGACAAGTTGAAATTGATTCCTCAAGCATTCACATGCTTCGATGGTTTCTACACCTGAAAAGCTCCGTTGCAATATGCGACATTAATAGATATGTTGGTAGGTCTGGCGGAGGACGACAACCAGACACTGCCACATATGAAAAAACGGGAATGGACGATATATCAGAAGAAGAGTTGGGCTTGGAGGAGGACAGAGCACCCCTCAAGCATCACAAGAGAATGTCAGAGGAGGAGTTTAAGGCGGCGATAGACGAGAAATTGGCAGGAGGAGCAGGTACGGAGAAGGAGAAAGAGGTTTTGAAAGAGAGATTGAAGGCGAACAAAATGATTTTTGACCCCCCTCAAGCGGGAGGTGTCAAGCCGGAAGACTTCACCGCGGTTATTTGTAAAATACCAGGTGCTGAGCCTTCACCGGCGCCACGACGGGCAAATATGAGTATACATGAAGCAAAGATCGCAGAAGAACAAGCACGGCAGTTACTCGATGAGGATTTCATTGAGAGATCGACATCTCCAATAGTTTCCCAACCGAGACTGGTGCCTAAACCGGGAGGAGAATGGCGCTTAACGGTTAACTACGCCCGCATCAAAAAATTTTAGAGGAGGAACGAAATCCATTACCTACTCTTGAAGAAGGAAGGCGGGTATTGCGGAACGCCAAGCTATACTCAGTCATTGATCTGAAGAATGGCTTCTGGCAAATTCCACTGGATGAAAAGTCCAGATGGCTGACTGCATTTGTAGTAGGAATGGAGATATATCAGTGGAAAGTACTTCCGATGGGACTCAAACAGGCCCCGGGACTCTTTCAGAAAGCGATGCAAAGCATGCTGAGTAGCAAATATGATGACCAGACAGAGGGAGGTTTCATGAGGAGAAGAGGACAGATGGCGGGAGAGTACGCATTTTGTTACATCGATGACATTATCGTGTACTCCAATACGATGGAAGAGCACATCGACCATCTAACAGACATTTTCAGGCGTATCAAACTATTTGGCCTGAAATGTAATTTGAAGAAATGTAAACTCGCAAAGACAAGCGTGACATATTTGGGGTACGAAATCTCTTACAATAGAGTCTCGATATCCAAAGAGAAGAGGGAGGAGATCATGAGCCGGCAGAGGCCGAAGAATCGCACAGAGCTGCACTCATTTCTTGCGATGGCGCAATATTACAGCCAGTTCATACCCAATTAGGGTGCAACTCGGGCTAAGTTGGAGAGAATGATCGACTTCGGTGATTTTGAGAAGTGGGATGATGAAGCCTTAGAAGCGTACAACACGCTCAAAGATCTCATTTACAAAGATCCGAAGGATGGTGGACTCGTGCTGATGATGCCTGACTTTTCGAAGCAATTCGTAGTCGACACAGACGCATCAAAGTTCGCGATCGGCGCAGTCTTACAACAGGAAGATGAGGAGAAAAAGTTGCGCCCGATCATGTTTATAAGTAGAAAGTTGTGCTCGGCGGAGCGAAACTATTGTACGAGACAGAGAGAGGCACTGGCGGTGGTCTGTGCCCTCAAACGGTTGAGAGAGTATTTATGGGGTGGACCTCAGTTTATAGTAAGGACTGATCACCAGAATTTACTATGGCTGATGAATCATGAACAGACTGGCCGTCTAGCGAGATGGCAGGCATTCTTGTCATGTTTCAATTTTACAATGGTCCATCTACCCGGCAAGCGAAATGTTGTCGCTGAAAGCATCTCCAGGCTAGAGTTTCACTCAGAAGTGGCAGCTCTCGTATCATCAGCAGAAATGGAGGATCTATCCCCAGACTGCACATACGAAGTGCATCATATCGAGTCGATGCAGATGGCGAGAGGGGTCCGATATAACCGATCGGGTCTACGTCATAGCCCGCAAGGTCCGGATCATGGGATATGTTGTACAGCACATGTCCTCGAGGATGCTGAGTGGTCCTATGAAGCATATGAGAATATGAAGGCGGAGATAAAACAAGAAGAGATTAAGCAATAAGCATATGCGGAACCCCCGCAGGAGAACAAGGAGGAGTTAGACGAAAACCCTGAGAGGATAGGAGTGCAGCTAGAGGATGGGACTATCCACATAGCCTGACCCACTGCATGGAGACAGCAACAGGCTCTCGATCTGGAGTTCAAAGAGCTAATACAGCTATACAAGAACCCGAACGAGCTGAAAATGACGAAGGAGATTAAGGAGCAACAGAAGGAGATGGGGTGGAGAGACGGTCTCTTGTGGTACAAAGGCCAACACGGGCGCTATGCATCACAACCAGACAAATGGACTCTCTGGGTTCCTGAGAAACTCAGACACATCATTTTTGTCGCTGCTCATAACTGCCCACTACTGGCGCACCCGGGCCGACAAAGAATGCATATGTTCATTTCGAGACGATTCTGGTGGAAGAAGATGAAGGAGAATATTGATGAACAGGTCAATGCATGCATCCCATGCAAGACATCCAAAACACCATTGAAGGCGAATTTTGGCCTGATCGGGACTTTTCCTTTACACTTAGGAATGTTCGAGTTCTTACACACTGATCATGTAGGACCTTTCCCGCGTCACGACGGAAGGTTACAGATACCTTCTAACGGCCATAGACAGAGCCACCAACTATGTATGGGTGGTCCCAGTCAAAGACGTTACGGGCGGAACAACAGCCAAGGCGTTGATTGACAGGATCATCTCACAGATTGGGGTGCCGAGAAAAATATGCTCAGATCGAGGCTCTGACTTTAATAATGAAGTCATCGACAAGCTATCTGCATATTACGGCATGAAATGGCAATATGTCACCGCCTATAACCCCAGAGCGAACGGCAAGATAGAGCGGGTGCATAGACCCCTCAAGGCCGCGCTGAAGATGTATTGTATGAAGAAGGAGAACCAAAAGGCATGGGTGGAGGCAGCATCCTCGTTTGCCTTTGCTATGAATTGCCTACCCTCTACAGCGTTAGGTGGTTCAAAAGGTTCCGTCTCGCCATACCAATTGGTATATGGGCGTGAGCCCGCCATCCCAGCCTCACTGCTGCACCCAAAAGATTCATGGGCAGATCAGGATGAGCTGTTTGGGGTGAGACTTCGGGCGAAGATGGAGGCGGAGCAAATAGTACAGGCGCATAGGGAGGCGGAGCGCAGGAAGACTGATGCTGAAGGTGTCAGGCAGGCACACCTGGATCAAGTCAGATTTCAGGTCGGGGATATTGTACTACTGTATCATCCTCAGGTTCCTCAGGGAGTCAGCTCGAAGCTGTTCATCCACTGGAAAGGACCATACCAGATCATGGAACAGATGGGGCCTTTGAATTATAAAATCAGGGGCAGAGGAAAAGTTCAAATAGTCAATGTACGAAGGCTGATTAAGTATGATCCCTTCCTACTTGAAGATGAGTCCGTTGATCAAGCACTCAAACGGATGCTGACTTTAAAGAGGTCCCACCAATCCGTCAGGAGGATATCTCGGAACGGGATGCCTACAGGGCACCAATAGCGGAGAAGGAGGAGGCTGAGCTGGAGAACAAGCGGGCCACCGACCGCAAAAGCGCGGCGGGGACTCAGACCCGCAAAAGGGTGGAGTCGAACGTGCCGGAAGGAAAGTTCACGGAGGCGCAAATAAGGAGAGCGCAAAATGACCTTATCTACGACCGACCGAGAAAGGCAATAAGGACGGCACGTTCGCAAGGAGTCCATCAAGAGGGGAGCGATGACGGAGATCAAGACCCTCGCGCGGGCAATGACACTCTCGTTCATCCCAGTTGGAAAGAAGGAGATGCAATTGGACATATTTCATGGGCCAAAGACGCTTTTTACTTGGTGAGGCCTGCGGCTCAACACGTAGCCGATGACACGCTCTCAGATTTATATCTCATGAGAGTCATGGCAGTACCTCACAAACGCCATACGCGATCGAATCGAATTTCGACTGCAGCACAAATAATACAGCCAGTCTTACATTTCTGGAGGAGTCTGGATCCAGTGGAAGATCCTAAAGTAAGACCTTACCTTCCAGTATATAAAGACGCCAAGAAACTTGAGACATGGGATGATACCATATCTCCCACAGATAAAGATCATACCGCGTGGACCATACAAGCACTACCACGAGGGGTGCTGGACATTCCTTTTGACTTGGCACAAGGCGCAATCCCTCACAAAATTTGGGACGTCCTCGAACAGTCTACCTTAGACTTAACTTTGGTTGGAGGTCCTCCACCAGGTAAAGGAGTCCGCGCGCGTAAACGGCGTCTATAGTAAGTATTTTTTTCTCTAGAAGTATTGTGGACCTGATCGATTGCGAACATAGCATTGATCCAATATCGTCCCGACAACCTTACTTAGATATTAAAGCTACTACAACATTCATTCTTCTAGAGATTAACAAGACACAGCTGACAAAAAATAGGCATTCTATTCTCTTGCTTCGGCAGAGACAGACGAGACGGCCACGAAACAGCACCGTCACGGGATCGCTATTTGAGTGAGCGATGGTGTTTCCTGGATACGACACGCATTAGTACCAGAATGATGATCTCATTAAAGACTCTACAGTCTAATCAAGAACTGATATATTTAATAACATGAACTGCTACACCGGATTCCATCGATCTCTACTTGTATCGGCATATCGCAAGGTTAGGGCGCACTCAACCCAACTTCGGATATAGTCGTCAGACTTGATCACCTGACACTATATTAAATGATACCGATTTATACAAGGGTATGTCTTCACAAAAAGTAAATGTATTTATGGAAACCGACGACCGGTTATTACATATATGTGGAAATGGCGACATTACATTATTACTCAACCATAAAACATTATACTTGGACATACTGCACAAATATCTTATCGACAGAAGAAAAGGAAGATTTTAATATAGATACTGAATATGCTAGAGTATATATACGATTGGTACCGGGGCAAGTATCATTGTTGTTTTATAACGGCTAATTCGTGGGTTGATGTATCTTCATACATAACTCTAAACGAATCTTAGTGAGAAAAGAAATCAGTTCAAAGCGTATTATGTCGGAAACGAAGTTCCGCCATAAAAAACTGGGAGGGGGTACTGTGGACATCACCCCCGAATTATCAGGTAAAAAACTTATTTATAGATTACGTCTGGCCGGACACGTCTGAAATGCCAATTTGATCCTGGTCTTTTGGCGGCTTTTGTCTTTGCGTCACTGAGCTAATATAACGAGACATCATTCTCTTTTTTGAGGACTGTGTTTGGTTATATTACCGACTTACTCTTCCATTGAGCTATCGTTGGGGATAGTACACTCCTGAGGGCAAGACTGCACTAAGCCGAGGTTATTCCGCAGTCCCAGCAACCTCTTGCAAGACGTCACCGAATGTGCAAGTGCATACACCAAGCGCGGTTGCTAGAGCTGCCTCGAAACCCCACCCATAACAATCTGGTGTCTGCTGGGTCCTGGGCTATCAACCAGCATATGCGGAGTTTAAGATCTTTTACGCGCGCAACGACCCTCCTCCCCAGCATCTACCACCAAAGGGTTATGAGTTGGCGTCACAGTTTAACGCCTTGAGGCCATTGGGCTGGAACTCTGTTTAGCAAGTGTGACTAGGTTTTTTCATCGGGATTTCCCTCAAGTATGTCACAGTCAACACTCCAAGGCAGATTTACTATATCTGAGGCGTACTGATGCATCTAATGGCATATCCTCAACGGACATAAGCCTCCAATACCCTTGTTCTAGGTCCTCCACCCCCCCGTGTCAGTCTCTCGCCTGATGATCGGGGCCACCGATGGAGATCCTGAGGGCAAGACTGCACTAAGCCGAGGTTATTCCGCAGTCCCAGCAACCTCTTGCAAGACGTCACCGAATGTGCAAGTGCATACACCAAGCGCGGTTGCTAGAGCTGCCTCGAAACCCCACCCATAACAATCTGGTGTCTGCTGGGTCCTGGGCTATCAACCAGCATATGCGGAGTTTAAGATCTTTTACGCGCGCAACGACCCTCCTCCCCAGCATCTACCACCAAAGGGTTATGAGTTGGCGTCACAGTTTAACGCCTTGAGGCCATTGGGCTGGAACTCTGTTTAGCAAGTGTGACTAGGTTTTTTCATCGGGATTTCCCTCAAATATGTCACAGTCAACACTCCAAGGCAGATTTACTAATAATAATAATAATAATAATAATAATAATAACAATAATAATAATAATAGTGCTTCTCTGTCAATGGCTGATGCATTTCTGCACATGCGCCTCCATCGTCTCACCCGTGAGGGGAGTACGAAGAATTGACGATAGGCTGTAATGACACCCCCGCAAGGGCAGTTCCAACACTTCCAGACGGACCGGTATGTTCAATGAAAATACTGGTCCAGACGGAGCGGTATGTTCAATGAAAATACTGGTGGCACCGACGGGAATCGAACTGGCGACAGGGCCCAGATGGTAGAACTTGACCACTGTGCTATCACGGTGTCCATAATAATAATAATAATAATAATAATAATAATAATAATAATAATAATAATAATAATAATAATAATAATAATAATAATAGTGCTTCTCTGTCAATGGCTGATGCATTTCTGCACATGCGCCTCCATCGTCTCACCCGTGAGGGGAGTACGAAGAATTGACGATAAGCTCTAATGACACCCCCGCAAGGGCAGTTCCAACACTTCCAGACGGGCCGGTATGTTCAATGAAAATACTGGTCCAGAAATAGACCGGTATGTTCAATGAAAATACTGGTGGCACCGACGGGAATCGAACTGGCGACAGGGCCCAGATGGTAGAACTTGACCACTGGGCTATCACGGTGTCCAAATAATAATAATAATAATAATATAATAATAATAATAATAATAATAATAATAATAATAATAATAATAATAATAATAGTGCTTCTCTGTCAATGGCTGATGCATTTCTGCACATGCGCCTCCATCGTCTCACCCGTGAGGGGAGTACGAAGAATTGACGATAAGCTCTAATGACACCCCGCAAGGGCAGTTCCAACACTTCCAGACGGGCCGGTATGTTCAATGAAAATACTGGTCCAGAAATAGACCGGTATGTTCAATGAAAATACTGGTGGCACCGACGGGAATCGAACTGGCGACAGGGCCCAGATGGTAGAACTTGACCACTGGGCTATCACGGTGTCCAAAATAATAATAATAATAATAATAATAATAATAATAATAATAATAGTGCTTCTCTGTCAATGGCTGATGCATTTCTGCACATGCGCCTCCATCGTCTCACCCGTGAGGGGAGTACGAAGAATTGACGATAAGCTCTAATGACACCCCCGCAAGGGCAGTTCCAACACTTCCAGACGGGCCGGTATGTTCAATGAAAATACTGGTCCAGACGGATCGGTATGTTCAAATGAAAATACTGGTGGCACCGACGGGAATCGAACTGGCGACAGGGCTCAGATGGTAGAACTTGACCACTGGGCTATCACGGTGTCCAAATAATAATAATAATAATAATAATAATAATAATAATAATAATAATAATAATAATAATAATAATAATAATAATAGTGCTTCTCTGTCAATGGCTGATGCATTTCTGCACATGCGCCTCCATCGTCTCACCCGTGAGGGGAGTACGAAGATTTGACGATAAGCTCTAATGACACCCCCGCAAGGGCAGTTCCAACACTTCCAGACGGGCCGGTATGTTCAATGAAAATACTGGTCCAGACGGAAATAATAATAATAATAATAATAATAATAATAATAATAATAATAATAATAATAATAATTAATAATAAAATACAGCATGGAATACACTGCAGGGATGAGGCCCGGTGGTGCGTGTGTTACAGTGTATGGTGCCGAGGGGGGGGGGGGGGGCAGTGTAAATATTCTGCTTTGGAATTCACCTTCTGACCCTCCTTGACCTGTTTGTTGTAGGTGGGTGGGTTGGGTGATGAGTGAGCGTGTAGGTATGAGAGTGGTTTGTTGTCTTAATTTTCAGACGAAATAGGAATCGTCAAAAAGAAACAAATCGTCGTTATGACGTCACTCTTCCTCCCACTTGTGTGGCCTATATGTCCATCAACTAGCCTCCCAACCCCCTGCACAATTGCTGCTGCAATGTAAAGGTTGGATATGACCTAGTTTGCACAAACAGACTTTGGTGCACAGCACGTGTTTTAGTGTTTCTGTCACGTTTGTCTTGCTCTTGTGTTCCTGTTGCACTTGTAATGCGTGTGGACTCGGATAAGAAGGAACTGACAGGACAAGTGTGTATTGTTGTCTGAAAACGAATTTGGATGTCTGTGTAGTCTGCAATCGTATGATTGATAGGGAATGTGACGTGGTTTGTATGTTTATGAGGGTACGTTACGACTGGTTTCGTTCGTTCAAGAGTCCCTTCCACACACAATCAACTACACTCTACTATCCTCTCCTACCTTTATGTTATGTCCTCACACTGTTGTTACTGTTCACAGTGTTGTGTGGGAAGAGGAGACTCATGATAAGGGAAGAGGTCACGGTCAACGGGAATGTTGCGTGAGTGTCTGTTTCAAGTGCAACACGTTCTATCATGAGTACACCGTTGAAAATTGTGTGTCGGAAAAATCGTGAGCAAAATAGATACAAAACACACACCTGCTCCCTCTATCGTCCCATCCGTCTTGTGCAATGTATCCTCTCTCCTTAGTTATATACTGACGTGGCAAAGGAAAAGGTCAGTGGACTGCGGGTTGAATTGGCGTCACGTAGTAAAAGAAAAACAGGTATGTGACTCCACTTTTGCCGGTTCTGCTCTAAAAGAATATATTTATTGATGCCTCTTCTTTACTACAATGCAACCAATTCAATCCACTCCGCTACTTACAACAGTAACCCAATTCTCTGTTCTTATATAAATAAGGGTCAAAGATTGTGGAGTTGAAAAATGATGTGGGAGACTAGCGGAGCTAAAAACAACAAAGGCAAACACCAGCCAATTCCAGTGGTCCGGCCTAACGATAATATATTCCAGTCTAAAAAGTGTAACGGTCAATTCTAGTAATATTATCGTTACCCGGTTAAGAGTGTTATTACTATGATTATTAACAACCTGAGGCGATGCCTGATTAAAATCTGTGTCATTTGGTGGCCAAACTGCCAAACTCATGGACCGAACTGTTCCAAAAGAAATTTTTTGGTTTTAATTATATTTCAGCAAATAAAACTAAATTTCTAGTCAATGCGTTGAAAATACCGACTCAGACGTATCAGTACTACTATCAGTACCGGTAGTCGGAACAGTAGTCACCGCTGAGTAGTAGTCCAGAGGCTTAGCGTGGTTTTTAAAATGAGACCCCCACCGTAAGTAGTATAGGGTCGCACTTGGGCACACTTTTTCAGTGCAGTTTCATCACAGAAACCACACTAAGAGCCGTTATTTAGTTTTGAGGCTACCTATTCTCTCTAAGTTCAAAACATCAATTTCATTAAAATCTCTCTTATTACGAATAGTTGTCCAAGTGTCCGCACTGAAAAACAGAAAGTTGTCCAAAACCCCGCAGTCAGAATTTTGGCGGTGTGCTTTTTTACCTCACCTTTCCCGTCTCTGGTGTGAGAAGTGTTTTTCCACTAAGAGCCGTTATTCATTATTTCGTCTTCCTATTTATAACAAATACAGACAAACAAAAGAAAGAAAAACTTACAAGTCCAACTTTTCAACTTTCTTTTTAATTCTAGAACTGCTTCTTATGTTTTCCTGTTTTACATCCAATGATTTTAACAAATTAATATTTTTTTTCTCTTTAGTAATTTGTTTTACTTTTCCGATAACTGCTCCTTCGGTTCTTCTTCTTCATGGTGCTCTCCAACATTAGTCTTTAATAATTCTGACGGTCGGACTAAGTCTTCTTCTGATAGTATAACTTTGAAGCCTTTACGACCCTTAACCTTGAATATAGTTTTACTGAATTGTTTATCACCTTTAGAAAAATAGTTCTTTCTAATTCCTTCCTTACTTTTGTTCCTTTAGGGAATTCATTAATTAAAGGATTTCTGTATATTTCTTGAGTGTTTTTTTCAGTCCCTTCAACAACATTAATCGGAACTGCTTTAATTGTTGTATGATATGTTTTATTATAAGCATCAACAACCTCATGAATAATAGGAACCCATTGAAAATTTTCATTAAATTCCCATATTAAGTTTAATTCATTCGTATTGTTCTAATAAACCTATCAATTATACACATTGTTCTGTGATCGCCTACTTGGACAGTCCTATGTTCAATATTATTTTGTCTGAAATATTCAGACACTTGTCCTTTGAATTCACCACCATTATCTGAAGTAATTCTTTCAGGAACTTTTTTAGTAAATATTTTTTTAACCCTTCTAAGACATAACCAGTTGTTTTATTTTTGACTGGCTCAATCCACCCACGACGGCTATATACATCAATAGCAACTAATCCAAAATTATAGTTAGCATTACCTTTCTTTGTCGCCTTTGACATATCCATTAAATCGATAAATACTTGACTTAGTGGTTTTGCTTCTGGTGAGGTTATCGTGTTCCATATCTTAGCGGGCTTTGATTGAAAATGTATTTCGGCCACTTCTTCAAGTTTTTCTTTCCGCTCTGTCTGCTCAGGGGTTTCTTCTTGTGGAGTATGTTTATTATATACTATGTCATTTTTTCCTAGGGTAGGAGGAAAACATTTTCTAAAAAAAGTAATTGTTCCATTAATACCAACTCACAAAATTTATGTCGAACCTTTCATTGGTGCTGGAAGTATATTTAGAAAAAAAGAACCAACCGATTTAGAAGTCATCAATGATTTGGATAAAGATATTTATCACATATGGAAAGATATGAAGAAAGTGCCAGCAGAAACAATTAATAGATATGATTTTACACCTTCAAGGAGCAAATTTGAAAAACTTAAGAAAACTAAATTCAAAGAACCGAGTATGAGACTTTACAGGAATTTATAGTTATCATTCAATTCATTCGGCGGAAAAAGAAATTCTTTCGTCGATCAAAGAGATTATAGTCGCCATGCTTCAAGAGATAATTTTAAGAAAAACATTGAAAAATTAAAAGATAGATTGAAAGACACTATAGTATTAAATAAAGACTTTAAAGCAGTGATAAAAAAATACGACTCGCCTGACACATTTTTCTATCTAGATCCACCATATGAAGAAGGTGAAAAAAAAGGATGGGGATATAATCATTATGTAGCACCAGAAGAAATATTTAATGCTGTAAAAGGAATAAAAGGTAAATTTATTTTATCTTATAACTATTCAAAAAAAATAAAACACATCTTTAAAGACTTTAAGATAAGGAAAGTGAAGGCAACTTATTCATTAAATGGTTCTGACAGAAAAGCAGTAAGAGAATTATTGATTTCAAACTTTTAAAACTTTAGAAACATCCTTGAGACATCATCATTATTTTTTTCTTTCTTAGCACCACCAGAAGATTGATTATACACTTTTACACTTACACTGCTTGACTTTTTACCCTTACTTTTCTTTACTTGTTCTTCTTCACTTTCTTCACTTTCGCTTTCGCTCTCATCAGGCTCAGGCACAGGCTTTTTATTTACTTTCTTCTTTGCTTCCGCTTTCTTTCTTCTTATTTTCATCTTAGCCATCTTTTCAGCAATGATATCAGTAAAATCACATTCTTCATCGCTATCACTGCTTTCTTCTGGTGTATCATCTTGGTCTTTTCCATTAATGATATCATTAGCAACACCCATTTCTGCCATGCGGTTTATCTTTTCCTCCATCTCTTCATCATCGCCTACATAAGCCTTTCTACACTTTGCTAATTTCTCTTTTGCTATTTTAACCTTTTGCTGTTTCTTACTCTTAATACTTTCCACAGCCTTACCCCAGTTCTTACGACTTGCTTCGGGAGACGGCATTTATACTAAGATTAATATATTTTAGTATTTTTTAAATAAATAATTAAAATAATATAATGTCCCAATATAAATCATTACTGGGTCTTAATGAGTTGGCTGTTGATAGTCTAAACATACTTAACTTAGACCTTACCAACACAAACATAGTCGGTCTGAATACAGACAGAGTGCCAGAAGATGCTGACCCCATAAATCTTTATTACACTGACGACCGATTTGATACACGACTGGCTACCAAAAGCACCGCGGACATTAAAGAAGGACTTTATTATTATTGGACTGATAACCGCTTTGACACACGGCTCGCTTTAAAATCAACAACTGACTTAAAAGAAGGACTTAATTATTATTGGACTGATAACCGCTTTGACACACGGCTCGCTTTAAAATCAACTACGGATATCAAAGAAGGAAGCCGTTTATACTACACAGAGCAACGAGTAAGGGATAATGACGAAGTCAAAGCCTCAACTCAACACCGCTCTAATACTTCCAATCCGCACCAAACAAGTTATATAATTTGATTGACACAAACATATTTGCACAAGCAAGCGGACAATACTTAACTTACAACGATGTAGAAGGTAAATGGAAGAATACAGCCCTTGGTTCAATTGATACACTTTCAGATGTAGTCATTACAGCACCAGTGGCGATGAATAGTTATCTAACATAAAATTCAATAAACTGGGTAAATAAAACATTTCCGATAAATGTTGATGAAACAGGCAACATTAGTATGGGAAGGAAGAATATAACAGGAGTTAATTTACTAAATGACAAAGGTGTTGATGAATGGATATTTGAGCATAATGATAATAATAATAAGGTGTCAGCAGCTGGAAGTATAGATAGCCACAGCGATGTGACAATAGCAGGTTTTCCCGCAGATAACCAACTGATTATGTATAGCGCGGGGCAATGGAGAAACACCACACCACCCTTTCTTAGATTAGACGGAACTGCTAGTATGACGGGAGGACTAAATATGGGTGGTTATGCTATTTCAGGGGCTTCTACGTATAATGGAATTAATCTCGCAAATCTCGCAGTTGATGGTTCGGTGGTCAAACTAACAGGAGACCAAACCATAGCGGGTATTAAAACATTTAGCAGTATAATAAATGCGAGTGCTGGTCTTGATATGAAAAGCCAAAGCATAACAAATGTAAATCAACTAAATGGTAGGTCTATCACAACTTGGCTATCAGAGCACGACTACAACAACGCGAAAGTGTCGGCAAGTGGAAGTATTGATACACATAGCGATGTGATTATAACAACAGTAGCAGATAATCAACTACTCGTTTATAGCACAGGTCAATGGAGAAACGTGGCATCACCCTTTCTTAGATTAGACGGCACAGCCAGTATGACGGGAGGGCTAAATATGGGAAACCAAAGCATAACAAATGTAAATCTTGTTGATGGTGTGGATGTTTCTGTTCTTGATACTTCGGCAGTTAAAACCTCAGGAAACCAATCCATAGCAGGAATCAAGACATTTAGCAGTGCCCTTGAAATAACTGGAAATTCAACGAATGCGACAACAAAAGGAACATTCGTGGTTTTTAACTCCACAGCCAATATAGGAACTATCGGATGCCTTGATATGAGCACTGGTGTAAATTATAACTTTGAAATAAATGCCAAAAAAATAAGTTTTATTATTGATGGGGCAATCGTCGGTTGGGTAAATGCTTCGGGGCTAGATTGTAATAGTAGCAAAATAGCCAACCCTGGAACTCCGACATTAGCGGCCGATGGCGCGACAAAAGGGTATGCGGACACATTGGACGGACAAAATGTAAAACTAACAACAGACCAAACCATAACAGGAAGTAAAACATTCAACGGGGCGAGCACTGTGATAAAATATCTAACTTTAACGAACAATGCAGATTTTAATAATCAAACTATCACTAATGGCGGAAATATTACATATAATGGGGCGAGGATATTAAACCAAAATGGAGGTGATATATTCTTTTCACAGACATCAGGAGATTATCAGTATTTCTTATTTACTCTAAATACCGCTACAAGTGGAACCGCGAACCAACGAGGTTATGTATTTACGAATGTAGCATTTGACGCAAAAGGAGCAGGTCTTTATATTTCAAAACTTTTGGATAATAAAAGTGCTTCGTCTGATATTGTTCGTTTTAACAATGCAGGGGGTATGCGGTTTTATGGTGCCTTAGATATGAACTCAAACAACATAACAAATGGCGGAACAATAACGGGAACTACATTAACGGCGACTGCTGGCATGACTACAACAACTTTAACGGCTAGCGGAAAGATTACGGCGAGTGGTGCTAAAATACTGCTTCATGATGTTTTCAATCAAGGAGGAAATAATACAGGTATATTCTTTTCTAGTCTTACCGACTATAACTGGGGAATGTATATGGTGTCGTCTGGGGCTAGCAAATCATTCAGTGGAGGGTCTGCGGTTGCAGGCAATGATTTTAGTGCCGAATCTATCAGATTTAGAATTGCAAATGCTTCATCACAAGGTTTTATATGGGAAAATTCTAATGAGCAATTGTTAATGTCATTAAATGGTGCAAACGGGACTTTATGGACGAAAGGATTGATAACGGCTAGTGCGGGGATATCAACAACAACGGCAACCGCAAGTGGATTAATAACGGCAAATGCTGGGATATCTGTTGTAAATAGCACAGTCGACATACGCGGGGAAGCAAGAAGTGGGTCTCATGCTACACCAGTCGGGTTATATGTTTCAGCCAATCTTGGCCCATCTTCTGGCGGTGTTGAATTCAGACACAGCAACGGGACGCAGGGAGTTGGTTTTGGTTATAACTCAATATATGCTACGGGGAGCAACACAAACCAAGATTTAAATTTTTATGCGAGGGGGACAGGAGTAATCTATGCGCAGAGTGATACAAGCATGACGACAGCATCCAGCGGATTTTTAACATTAAGAAAACGACCAAACAATACAACCAACCCACAAATATTTATGAAAGCAGGAGATTCTTCAGGTTATGCGGTAGTAATGAATACAGGTGGATTATTACATGCTTGGTCAACTTCATTATCAAATGGTGAAAACAATACAGGTTATGTTTATTTGAATGCGGGAGCAAATACATGGTCTTCTGGTTCAGACAGGAGATTAAAATCAGATATTAAACACTAGACTGTGAGGGATGTTGTGAGAAATTAATGAAAATTAATTGTTGCTCATATTATTTGAAATCAGACGAAAAGAAAGAAAAAAAGAACCACGGATTTATTGCGGATGAAGTAAAAAAAAATATTTCCAGAATTTGTATCTGAAAGTGGAATGAAGGCAGACGATGGGGATGGAAACTTTGAAGGTATATCATACACGGACTTCATACCAATACTGGTTAGTGCTTTTCAACACATGGCGGAAAAGGTAGTTAATTTAGAAAAAGAAAATAAAAATCTTATGAATATACTACAAGACCAAGCAAACCAATTAGCAGAAATCAGAGTGGCCGTTCTTGATAATGTCAAACAATAATACAACTAGATTTCACAGACCACCACCTATTCTGGATATGGATGGCGAACTAACTCCAGAATTAAAGTCTCGTGTTCTTGAAGTAGAACTAAAGACTGAGGAAAAAAAAATAGAGCACGAATTGGAAGATAACTGGAATTGTTGTTGTATAAAAAACAGACCGACAGACAGCCGACTTATTAAATACTTATTTCAAATGGGTATCATTATTGCCATTATAACCCTTTGTATCGTGAGGCTATCTGAAAAGAACTTGCAGTGCGAGGTTGCTAACACTTATGTCGGTATTTTAACATTACTTATCGGTATCTGCCTTCCATCGCCTTCTAGCTCAAAGAAATGATATTTTACTCATGCACTTCGTGCCTTCGTAAAACATCGTCCACCATTAAAGTATAAAAACGATGTTTGAGAATAAGCGAGAGTGCGTAGCACGAAGCGCAATTCTCAAATATCAAAGAAATGAACATTCATATACTTGAGTTTTATACCACATAGCATCATTCGAACATATTAAAGGCAGGGCTTCATCAAAACTAACACACCAATCACTCATAGGCTTATACACACATTTAAATTTTGTTTCAATACCTTGCTTTATACAATAAACACAACTCTCATTTTTTTTCTCACTGACCCGTTAGTAAAAGTCGCAGGCCGTCCGACCTAACACAGACCAAACAAATATTAATAAAATTTTTATCATCTTATATCTATATTTATATATTTTAACCACAAAGCACGAAGTGGCGAAGCAAGCGTAGTCAGAATGACGGAGCACAAATACCAAAAGATTATTTTTCTGAGCAATGATTTTGCTGGAGGAAGCAAAACATTTAATAAAAATATCCAAATGTCATTCACACCCACCAAAATGAATGTAAAATTTATCCACTATATGAACGATCAGACAGAGACAAAAACCAGAATTCTTTATATGGATAGAATTGGAATTATTGGAACATTTGCGGACAGCACCACAGCAAACATTTCAAACCTTAGTTATAATTTGGGTGCTGTCGGATGGACTGACGGACAATATACATTTAAAGTCCTTGAAACTGACAGCGGAAATATTGACACAGGAAATTTAGCAGGCCGAATTGTTGTGTGTTTGGAATTCGTAGGGTAGGTGAAACCTACCCAGATTGTTGCGGATTTATCCACAACGAATTCGTTGCTTAATATATAAGATGATGAAGATTAACAATGTCAAGGTGAAGCCCGTAAAACAAGAGGGTGATGGAAACAAAAAAGCAAAAGGTTATAAATTATTTAATGAGCCGTATGTCAACATATTTCTACTCGCCCGTAACAAGAGCGGGAAAACGACAGCACTCTTTGAAATACTGAAACGGACTACAGACAGAAAAACCCGTATTGTCATTATTGCTTCAACGATACACAAGGACTACATTTATAAAGCAATGGTAAAGCACTTTAAGAACAGAGGCAACCCGATGGCAATATATACCTTTCTTAAATCAGATGGTGTAAATGCTATTGATTATGAGTCAGACAAACTGAACAGACATGACGAACAACACGAAGGAGAAGTAAAACAGGACAAAGAGGAAATAGAGAAACCACAATTTTTATACTTTGGAAAAGAAAAGAAACAGAGCGCCGCGGAGGCACCAAAAGAACGACCCAGCAAGTATATTTCTCCAGAGGTTGTTTTTGTTTTGGATGATTTAGGAAGTGGATTAAGAGACAAGTCCGTAAGTGATTTGTTAAAAAAGAACAGACACTATAAATCAAAGGTTATTATGTCAAGCCAGTATTTAAACGACCTACGTCCAGAAGCCATTAAGCAGTTAGATTATTTATTAATCTTTCCGGGCCAATCTCAGGACAAAATGGAACTCGTGTATAAACACTTAGACTTATCTTTTGACTTTGATTACTTTCTTCAAAAGTATCACGAAGCAACAAATGAGAGATTTAATTTTCTTTATGTCTCAAGTGTTGATGATGAGTTAAGAAAAAACTTTGCCTATCGCATGCGATAGGCTATTGGAGATTTTCAATCTCCGAAAATTTCTCACAAAGATTTAAATTTTATTTTTATAATTAATAAATATTTTTTTCATAGTATAATGGTAGTGAAGACAACTCGTGTTGAAGTCATTCCAACAATCGGCAAACGAACTATTAACTCAAGCACCAACATGGCTGGAGGTAAAAAGAAAACTGGACGGAAGAAGGGCAAGGGGCAGGCTGGCGGTAAAATTAACTGGCAAAAAGTGGGCAAAACCGCAATGGCTGTTGATAAATTTCTTCGCAATAATAAGTTAATCTCTAGGACTGCGGGAGCATTGAGTAGTGTCGGGGTACCTTACGCTGGTAGTGTGGGTGCTGTAGCATCAAGACTGGGGTATGGTAAGCAGAAAGGGCGAGGAGCACTCAAATTTTAGTCCGCTTGCGGACAAACGACACAACACATGTGTTGTGTCTAGTTTTAAAGATATTTTGTTTTGACTTCGTCATCACAAAACATCGACGACCATTATTTTTTCTTAAAATAAAAAATCGATGTTTTAGAATAAGCGAGAATGCGAAGCATGAAGCGCAATTTTAAAATATCAAAGGTAAGACCCCCGCGGGTTTATAGGAATAAGAGCGGGAAACCGTATATTATCCAGAAGGGTAAAAAATATTATCTTAATTTCGGTAAAAAGACAAATGATATGAGCACACTTCAAATTGTTAAACTTTTTATGAAATACTTAAGCAGACCAAAATCAAAGCGAGCACCTAAGCGAAAAGAAGACTTGCGAAATGTCCAGAGTTTGTCGGAGATTGAGCAAAATACTAGAACTGCCATTAATGACCACTTAGACAAACTCAAAAAGGAGAAATACGAAAAGATTGATGAGATTGGCCAAAAAGAGAAAAAAGCACGAGTTGATGGCTGAAGAAGAAAAGAAGAGGCAAGAGCGTCGCGTAGACGCAGATACTAAGGAAAGGCAGGATGAGTTAGCAAGGATACACCGCAATGAACTATCCGATATCAAGGAACGACAAGAACAAAAAGCCAGAGAACTAAGAAGGGAGCAAAAACTCATAGATGATGTAAAATATGAAGAAGATAGAAAAAATAGGATACAAGCATTACCACCGCCACCACAATATCAATATATCATGCCACCACAGCAGGGGCAACCACAAGCACCGCCATTAGGAGCACCACCACAAGCACCGCCATTACCTAATTTAGGATATGAAGCACCATTGAAAACGAAAGAGCAATATGAGGAAGAAAAAAAGCAAAAGCAGAAAGATATTGAAACACAGAAATTAGCAGGATATACAGATAAGTTCATAAAAAAGATGAGTCGTAAAGACTTACAAAAAGCCAGTCAAGATATTCAGACGGCTATAGCCACAGCAACATCTTTAGAGGAACAGAAAAAGGTTAGCAGAAGAATATAAAGAAAAACTTGAAAAGGAAGAAAAGAAAGCAGAAGAAAAGGGTAAGCATTTTGAAAATTTGCAAATTAATCCATTTTTAATCTCTGCATTTTCAAAAACTTATCACCCAAACATTACTATAAAAGAGTTAGCACAGGCTTTAAAAAAGAGACTAGATAGTGATGGACATAAAAAATTAAATTACAAAGACACTTCAAAGTGGATTATTGACATGATTAAAAGGTTTAATATTGATGTTGGAAATGAAAAGGAAAACGTAAAAAGAAAAGTGGCGGATTATGCTAGATATGAAGAGTATATGGGTATTAATGAGCAAAAAGGTAGTGGAGCGAAGACATTAGAAGAATTAATTGATAAGGTATTTTCAAAAGCGAAAATAAAAAAATACTTAGCCCGCAATGATTGGAAGCACACAATGAATAAAAAGGACTTTGTAAAAACTCTAACTAGCAAAATGACTATAGAACCCAATGTGGATAAACAAGTTTCAAATGATTTAAATGTTGATGAAGGTATGCCCCAACAACTACAACCGCCATTAGAGCCACAGCCACAGCAACCAGAGCCACAGCAACCACAGCTAGACCAAACACCACAAGAGGAGACAACCATACCCCCGAGCACAAGTTCTGCGGAGCAGAACATCGTGGCAAAGCCACTCATCGCGGAGACACCAGAGCAACCACAGCAAGAGGAGCCAGAGCCACAGCAACCAGAGGAACAACAGGGAGAGGGTCGCGGTTTAATGACTAATGAAATAGATGATATAATGAAAAAATATGGATGGTATCTCGGAGCGATAGCTAGTGATGAAATTTACAAACTAAATCCAGAAAAAAGAAAGCGATACGGATTTATTATGAATTTGGACAATCACAAGCAAGCAGGGTCTCATTGGATTGCTATATGGATAAGTCTAGATAAAGACAGGAGTGTTGAAATGTATGACCCTTTAGCACTTTACGAGCCGACGGAAGACTTTCAGCAACAAATGAAAAGACTAATTGACCAAAGCCACCCCGATAGTTATTTATTAATGAAGGTTAATCAAGTAAAACAACAGTCAGACACATCAGACACGTGTGGTTGGCATAGTATGAGGTTTCTAATGGAGCGGGCAAAACTTGTATTAAATTCAAATTTGCCAGCGGTTATACAGATTTAAAAGAAGACGAAGCAGAAAAGTTAAAATCACAGAATGGTTATGGATTTGACACCTTTTTGTAAAAGATATTTTCTACTATATAGATTTTTGAGGTTGTAGGTGGTTTTTATAAAAAGCACCTACGATGGAGTATAAGGGAGGAAGAAGTTCGGGTATCTATTACATAAATAGTAAAAATAGAATAACGGGAACAGACAGCAACTTTACACACGAAATCAATATGAAGGGGCTAGACAATCCCACACATTGTAAAATTCTTCATATTTATGTGCCGAAATCGTATTACTCTGTGGCTTCACCATATAATACTTTTACATTATCCGAAGACGGGTATGAGGCTTTAATTACAATACCTGAGGGCAACTACACAATGAACAACTTAAAAAATAAGTTGTCTGAGATACTGACGGCAGAAAGTCCGAAAGATTATACTTATGTAGTCTCAAGCAACAATACAAACACAGAAGCGGAGGATGGTAAATTAACATTCAGTGTTTCAAATAACGGAGGTATTCAACCGCGGTTTATATTTGATGCTGATACACGTATTCACGAGGTAATTGGTTTTGATAGAAATTCAACATATTTCTTTGCAATGATTTCATTAAATCGCCAAATGTAATTATTTTAACTGGTGAAAAAACATTGTATCTTCAATCTGATTTAGTGAATGAAGGTGATAATCATGTGCTTCAAGAAATATACACAGCCAACGAAATTCCTTTTGGGTCTGTCATTTACGACGGCTCTGGTAGTGAATACGGAAAAACATTGTCCACTAATTCAAACAACGTATTTAGATTTTACTTAACGGACGAAAATGACCAAGCAATCAATCTTAATGGTTTGGGTATCGTTATGACTTTATTGGTTTATCGTGAAACTAATTATTTTAGTTTATTTAATTCATTTTTCAATTTGTTAAAGGCTAGATAATTAATTTTAGAATTATTTTTTTTTTGTATAAATATATTTCGTGTATTAATCAACTTACACTACTTCAAAAACCAAACAAAAATGCCTGTCCAATACGGAGGAGAACTAGTCCATCAGACTAAGGAACTGCTCACTGGTAAGTATGAATTAACTAAACTTACCACCCGTGAAGGCTCGCAACCTGTCGCGCTTACTACTGCTGGTGGTATGGAAAACACATTTGAAATTCCTACTCGTCCTTTGAACCTTGCGAGGAGTGTGTTGCGATTTACTTACACTCCGTCTGGTGCTGGTGCTGGTGGTCGCTACAATCGTATCTATATGGATTGTCTGTCTATGATTAAAACTATTGAATTGCGAAGCCGAAGCGGGCAGTATCTGTGTAATCTTCAACACGTAGGCAATTACACTAAGATGATTTGGAAACCCGAGATTGTATATGAAAAATTTATGGCACTTGAAAATCATGGTGCTGGTGTGGCTAGCGGTGCTATGCTTCAAAAGTGTAATGAGGGAAAAGTTGAAATTGGAACCGTAGCGGAAAGAAAAACAATTACTGATGCGGCAGATGTTGCAGGTCTTAAGGCTGCAGTTCAAGGATATTACAAAGTGCCTCTTGTTAATGCTCGCCGTAATGATGATACCGCTCTCGCTGATAGCACTGCTGGAACTTATAGCCTTGTTAATGTTCCTTTCGAGGAGGCTAAGTATTTTGAAGGTGGGGGTGATAATACTGCTACCCCTGTTATTAATGTTGAGTTTCCTTTGGGTATGCTGTTTGGCACTATTTTTGAACTGGATAAGACTATTGGATTTAATGAAATTTTGGATTTGCGGATTGTTTGGGCTGAAACCAACCGCTCTTCATTCTATGGCACTAATGTGAGTTCTATTGCCACTGCTGCTGCAGCTACAACCTCTGGTGCTATCGTCTCTAACCTAAATCTATTCCTTGCTGTTGAGACTGACCCGAATGTCATCCTTGGTGTCCAGCAAAAGATTGCGGGTGAAGGCTTTCCATTTAAGATTGAGTATCCTATCGCTTGGAAGCAAAGTCTTCAAACAAACCAACAGAACTATGTTATTAAGATGAACCGCTCGCAGGGTGAAAGAATTCGTCGTATTTATACTTCAACATTTCATTTCACTGAGAGTGCTAATACTTCTTTTGATAATGACAACAGAGCTGGTGTAAAGGTTTTCAAATACTATACAACCCTTGACGGCTCTCGTCTCCAGCAGTTTGATATTGACACAAAGGAAAATTAGGACTATATGATTTTGAAGGATAAGTTGAAGGGAAGTGCTATCCTAAACAGTGATGTCTATCATTACAACTGGTTCCATGTAGATACTCGGGACAATAACCGCCCGCTGTGCGATAAGGACACCGACGGCTATGAGGTGAGCGGTCTAAGCCTAGACACTGAGAGGCGATATGAATTCGTTTCAACTACAGGTGATAATGCGAGTGGTGCTAACATAACTAATCTTAACCATTACACATTCGCAATTCTTCAACGTAGTGTGCTTGTTAAAGGAGTTGAAATCCTTATGTCGTAGATGTTTATGAACTTTGTAAAACTAATAAAAATAAAAAAGAAAATAAAAAAAAAATATTTTTTTGTTTTATATACACAAGAGCACCAGAGAAATTTAATCGCACAAAATCCTGACGGAGAATTTATAAACGTCAGGGTTGGATATGATGGTGATATTGAAACAAATAATTCAAAAACCGCTTTTGGCGAAGCAGTAGTAGGTCAATTAACACCAGTATTACAAGAAATCTTTCCATATACAATTAATACTAGGATATGGACAAAAACAGAAACAAAATTGTCTGTGTCATTTTTGAATAATATGGCTGAATTGAAAACAACTGCTGATGCTACGGCAGATGCTAGACTGGTAAGTAAAAGGAGAATAAAATATAGAAGTGGAATGGGTGTCCTAGCCCGCTTTACTGCTCTATGGACAACGGACGATACAAAAGATTACTGTTCATATATTGGAATAGGAAATGAACTAGTTGATGGATTTTATTTTTACAAAAATCAAGCAGGAATGAATATCGCACATTATGCGGGAGGTGCTGCAG
>WBZZ01004051.1:42500-60000 GCA_019918135.1 Paulinella micropora | reverse complement strand
ATTTTCTTAGTGTTTAAGTTAAGTTTTTACTGATTTTTGCATAGATTTAAATGTAAAAGCAGCGCCGCGGCAAATGATAGATGCCGTTTACTTGCTAGGCTTTGATTATTACTTTCTGGAAAAGTATCACGAGGCTACAAAGGAGAGATTTAATTTTCTTTATGTCTCAAGTGCTGATGATGAGTTAAGAAAAAACTTTGATTATCGTCTTAAGTAAAATAGTATTTTTTATAATTATTTTTCTGTATTATATATGCCAGTATCGCCAGTGATAATTTCACAACCATCAGGATATAACATCGGATACAATCCATCAATGCCACAGAAGGGAGGAAAAAAGCAAACTAAGAAGAAGAGTGGGCAAAAAGGGGGAAAGATTAACTGGGCTAAGGTCGGAAAAACCGCAATGGCTGTTAATAAATTCCTTCGCGATAACAAGATTATTTCAAAGACCGCTTATGCCCTTAGCGATGTCGGGGTTCCATATGCGTCTCGTATTCGTTCTACTGCTGCAAAACTTGGTTATGGTAAGCAACGAGGAGGTGCTGTAAAGTTTCGCTGAAGATATTTGACAATTTCACTCTCATTCGCTTTGCTCATTCTCGTTTATTGTCAAACATCGAAGGGTTAGTTAATGAAAAACGATGTTTGTAAAACACACGGGAGCGGTAGCGGGAGTGTGGATTTACAAATATCACAAACATCGTTTCAGATTAATTTTTTTAATAAAGAAAAATAGAAGTTTTAGAATAAGCGATAATGCGAAGCATGAAGCGCAATTCTAAAATATCAAAGACTAAGGTAAGACCACCACGAGTGTATAGAAATAAGAGCGGGAGGCCTTATATTATCCAGAAGGGTAAAAAATATTATCTTAATTTTGGTAAGAAAACAAATGATTTAAGCACATTACAAATTGTTAAACTTTTTATGAAATATATCGGTAATAAGCCAAAGTCGCAAAGGGCTAGTCGCAAAGGGAAAAAATAATCAAATCTGATTTCAATCGTCTTGAACACGAGAACCGAAACCAGATACAAAGCAACTTACAAAAGAAATATGAGTTAATACATGACGAGGAAGCAAAGGAAAAGAAGAAAAGGGATGAGATAGAAGAAGAAAAGAAAAGGCTAGAACGAAAAGACATAGCAGATGCTAAGGAAAGACAAGATATAATGGATAGGGAACACAAAAGAGAACTAGCGGATATTAATGAACGACAAGAACAAAAAGCCAGAGAACTAAGAAGGGAGCAAAAACTCATAGAAGATGTAAAATATGAAGAAGATAGAAAAAATAGGATACAAGCATTACCACCGCCACCACAATATCAATATATTATGCCACCGCAGCAGGGACAGCCACAAGCACCGCCATTAGGAGCACCACCACAAGCACCGCCATTACCTAATTTAGGAGATGAAGCACCATTGAAAACAAAAGAACAATATGAGGAAGAAAAAAAGCAAAAGCAGAAAGATATTGAAACACTGAAATTAGCAGGATATACAGATAATTTCATAAAAAAGATGAGTCGTAAAGACTTACAAAAAGCCAGTCAAGATATTCAGACGGCTATAGCCACCGCGACATCTTTAGAGGAACAGAAAAAGCTAGCAGAAGAATATAAAGAAAAACTTGAAAAGGAAGAAAAGAAAGTAGAAGAAAAGGGTAAGCATTTTGAAAATTTACAAATTAATCCATTTTTAATCTCTGCATTTTCAAAAACTTATCACCCAAACATTATTATAAAAGAGTTAGAATATGCTTTAAAAAAGAGACTAGATAGTGATGGACATAAAAAATTAAATTACAAAGACACTTCAGAGTGGATAATTAACATGATTAAAAGGTTTTATATTGATGTTGGAAATGAAAAGGAAAACGTAAAAAGAAAAGTAGCGGATTATGCTAGATATGAAGAGTTTATGGGGTATCAAGATGTTAAACAAAAAGGGAATGGAGCAAAGACATTAGAAGAATTAATTGATAAGGTATTTTCAATAAAAAATAATTAAAAAATATATATCCCGCAATGATTGGAGGCACACAATGAATAAAAAGGACTTTGTAAAAACTCTAACTAGCAAATGACTATAGACCCGAATGTGGATAAACAAGTTTCAAATGATTTGAATATTGACGAGGGAATGCCACCGGAGGGGATTTCACCCCCTACCATACCCCCGAGCGTCGCGGAGACAACCATACCCCCGAGCGTCGCGGAGACAACCATACCCCCGAGCGTCGCGGAGACACCGCTACCCCCGGGTTTGGAAAGGGGCATAGCCCCTTCCGTAAACATCGATGGGGCGAGTAATATTGAAAAAACCATAGACGATGTTCATCAACAAACGGGAAATCTGCTGAAGGCAGATAGGAGTGTAGTTGATGAATATCAGCAACTGGGTGAGGGACGGGGGCTAATGACTAATGAAATAGACGACATAATGAAAAAATATGGATGGTATCTCGGAGCGATAGCAAGCGATGAAATCAACAAGTTGAAGCCAGGAAGCAGAAAGCGATACGGATTTATTATGAATTTCCTCGCAGCCGTCGCACCCCCGCGCCGGAGCTGTGGAGAACTGGCTTTCTTCTTCCTCCTCGGCAAAAGAGCCGTCGCTGTCCTCGTCTTCGTCCTCCTCGTCGCTGCTGTCCTCGTCGCTGCTGCCGTCGTCACGCGGCGGGGGAGACGCCTCCCAGATCGAAATCAGCCGGCTGACCAGCTGGGCGGGCCGCCCATAGTTGGCCGGACTGCGCGGCACGCCGGCCGGCCAACTGTCGCGGAGCCAATCTCTGTCCAGGGACGCGCCCGCCTGCAGCAGCACCCCCGCCAGGCACAGCGCCGGCGGGACCGCCGGCACCTTGACCCCCCAACTCGTGCCGTTGTCCCCGCCGACACACGCCCCCGCGAGCGCCAGCTCCAGCAGCGCCTGCGCCGTGGTACAGTCCGCCTGCTGCTGCTGCTGCAAGAAAAACTTGAGCAGGGCCGGGGACTGGCCCGCGACGGCCGCCGCGGCCCAAACGGCGTCGGAAAGCTGCAACACCTCTTTGGCGTCGAGCAGTACGGCCAGCAATTCTGAGCGGCACAGTCCTACCAGCGCCGCGTTAAGGATCGCCACCACGTCGCAGGCCTCCCGGAAGCTCGGCCTGTCGGCCTCAGTGCGCAGCCCTAGCTTGACCACCCCCAGCAGCTCCAGCAACAACATCTCAAGAGGAAACACCTGGTACACCTTGTGTTCTCTCTGCCCCCTGAACCTCCTCAGCCCGAACAGCACCTTCGTCAGCGTCCGCGCCGACGACCGTGTGGCGCGTAACGTCTGCCACACCCGCCCCACGGCGCCCAGCCAGCTGACCCAAGTGCTGGCGACTGTCGGGCGGGACGTGGTTCTGGCCTTGCCCACCAGCGACCACACGGGCGCTAGCCCGGCCCGGGATGGCCCGGGGCCCGACAGCAGGCCCAGCACCGTCTTGGCCACCAGCTGACAATTTGCGTCCCTGTTACTCCCGCACTCCAGGCGGTTGACGGTCGCCCACAACACCTGCAACGCCGCCGCGTCGGCGCCGGCGGCCGCCAGCTTGCCGTACAGCAAGAACAAGTCCTGGGCGACGGGGCCACTGTTGTCGCCCGACAGCTGCGCGGCTGTCCAGGGGGACCGTCGCAACCGTCGCGCTTGGTTCCTCGCCTCAGACCTCAGGCATTGCAGCACCTGCGCTGTTGCTGCCACGTCGCCGTTGCGCACAAAGAACTCCACAAAACGCAGAAAAGCGCCCTGGCAGGCCTGGCTCTGCAGAAAAAAAGACAGGTTGCCGCGGTCAACCTCGCACGGCTCCTGGTCGATGATGTTCACCCACCTCGCGCTACAGGACTGTTCGCTCGGCTGTGCTGCCAGCTGCTCTCCGTACGTACACAATACCAGACAGCCGAGGTCCGGCATTCTAGGCTGGGACATTGCTTCCCGTCTTGAGGATGAAGGCAAGAGTTTGCTAAAACTGCGGAGCTTGGTAGTAGGCGGTCTGGGCCTGCTAGACGCCCGCCTCAACCCTGTGAAAGTGTCCGGCGACTCCACGTTGCACGACGGCCCGCTTTCGCCCGAGCGAGCCTCGGTCGCGCTGGCGCGGTTTTTGACGGCCCGGGCGCTGCTGTCGGAGCTAGACCCCGCGTTTCAGTACCAAGGCAAGCTCAGCCCCTGGGTGCTGTGCCTGGAGCCACCAGGAACGCTCAGCTATTACGTAGACGGCGCCGAGGAGAAAAAGAGCCCGGGCTGGGGCCACTGCAACACGTTCCTGTGCCTGCTGCAACAGCACGCTTTTGTGCTGCACCGCCGCCACGGTGCCTGGCAACTGCACGGTCTGGAGCACAGCCAGGAACTCGGCTGCCTAGCGGCGGCGTTGCTAGCCCGAGCGCTGCCCGCCCATGGGTGCGACGGAATTAGCAAGCTTACGCTGTCGCGCCAGCGCACACAACCGCTCTGGGCCCTGGTGCTGGCGGCTCAACTAGACAACGGGCTACGGCGCAAAAGCTGGGAGGAGGCGTGGCTGCTGCTGGGCTCCGCGCTGGGCCTGCGTTATACGTTGGACCGGCCCCGGCAAGCCCTGTTCCTGCCCCCCGCGACCGAGGAAGTGGGCACCGGCTGGGTGCTGTCGACGACACCGGACCAGTACGAGATCCCCACGGAATGGGCGTTTGCCCTGCAACGTGAACAATCAATGCAGGAGTGGAAGACCAGGTTGACAAACGTGCCGTACAGATTTCGGAACTATGAAATCGTCATGGAGTGGTTGCTGGAAGTCAGTGATGACTTTGGCACTCGGCCCGAGAGTTTAGTCCGGGCCGCAGAGATTTTGTGCTACTTCACCCGGGGACCAACATTTCACTTCAACGCAGAAAATTTCCAGCTCGTAGCCGTAGCTTGCTTTTGGGTAGCTCTGAAATACGAAGAGGTCGAGAATTTCAACAGCACGCGAATTGTGCTGTCTGTCATGGACGACGGCCTTTACACGGTGACCGAAATCAAGCAAATGGAAGGAGCAGTGATTAATTTGTGCTGGCACATGCTGGACACGCCCAACGCCGCAGGTATGCTGATCGACCGGGCGTCGTCGCCCGAGTGCCAACAGCTCACCGAAGAAGGCAAGCTCCTAGCCCAGCGCGTGTTGCTGGGGCTAGTACTGACGCCCCGGTTTTGGCAGCACCGGGCCTCCCGCCTGGTGCTGGCCTCGCTGGTCGCCGCGGCCGGCGCGGTCGGCTCGCGCCTCAGTGCCGGGCGCTTGTATGACAACGAAACAACGCTGGTTGCGGACGCAGAAGCCATCGCGGCCCAGCTGCAGTCGGCACAGAGCGGGCCCCTCCGGGCAGCCTCGATTCTGAAAAAGTACACAAAAAGCTGGGCCCAGTTTGCGAAGGTCTCCGATCAGGAGGGGCGGCCACCCAAAGATGTTGATCGCTTACGCTACCACGGCTCGCGCTGGCGTCGTGAAAGAGAAAGCGGGCGCCCCCGGGGCACGCCACCCTCGGCCAAAAAGCTTAGGTTCAGCTGAAAGTGGTAAAAATTAAAGAAAAAAATTTTGGGGGGATCCGCGTGAAAATGGCGTTTTTCTTACAAGATCTTGCCCGCCCCGGAACCCCGGCGGATTTCGCGCGAAATGCCACAGGCGCCGATAATTACGGACACTTCAGATAGACCGCAATTTTCGGCGCTTTTCCCTGATCCCGGTATTGCCTTTTTTTGGGGGGGGGGGGAAGCAGATCCCGGCGGCCGACGTACAAGACTTCCAACAGCAAAGACCTGACGTAGACGTTTCTTTTTAATTAAAAAACACCCCTTAAAAGGCCGCGCCAGATTTCAGGCTGGCCAAACGTCGCTCAACCTCTTTTTTCTTCTTGTTTGTTTTTTCCTTTCTTTACGTTAGCAGGGCCAGGCCGGTCAAGACCATCGCCACTGCCGCCGGTCGCGGCCCGTGGCTGGCCGCGCTGCTTTGTGCGGGCGGGGGGTCGCGGCAGCGCGCCTCGCCCACGTACTCCAGCAAGCAAGGACGCTCCGTGTTTTCACACTGGAGAAATACATAGATATTGGCGCTGTTGATGTACTCGTCAGTTCTGCTATAAGCAAAGCACGAGCCCGGCTCGAGGGAGGATGGCCCTATCAAATAGGTTGTCGCAGCAGGCTCGGTGCGCACTCGCACAGTGAACAGATCCGGAGAGACGGTGCCCGCATTCAGCGACCGGACCTGCAGCTTCTCCAAATAAAGGCCGTTGGTACACTTGAGTCCGGGGTCGAGTTGTTCAGAACCGCCGGCGGGCACGGATGTGTTGTGCTTGCACGCGGGGCAGGGGCAGGCGTTGAGTTTGCGGCAGGCGTACTGGACGTCATAGGCCAGGGGACAACTAAGCACCTGATTCTTGCACGTAACCTGCAGGCGCATGTCGGCAGTAATGCTGACGTCCGTGTCCACCACGGTGTTGAAGCACGTCACGTCGCTGTCCTCCAGAGACACGTAATAGTACGACTGGCTCGAATTCGTCCAGCCGGTCACGTCGAAAGTAGAACCGTCCGTCGAAGCAATGCGCAGCTCGCTCACGACCAAGGCTTCGCTCGGATCAGAGCACGCGCTGGGTGCGGGGAGCCAGTAGGAGGTGCTCACCGTCTGAGTACTTGTGCATTTGTAGCAGTTGCAAGCACCCCGTGAGAAACGAACCAGTAGTAGCAGGACGCCGGTCGTCAAGAGCAACATCAGACAAGTCTGGCTATTTAAGCAGATCCCAAAGAAAATGATCGAGCACTGGCAGACAGAAAAAAAACGAAGGGAGCACTACTACGCGACCCAAGGGGGGGGGGGGGGCCGTTCTGTGACGGCCACAGAACGGCCCCCCCCCCCCCCCGGTCGTCACTCTGTTCTTTTATGTGTGTAAAAAAAAGGCCACCCCCCCTTCCAACACCCCGCCACGCCGGCTTCGGCCAAAAAGCTTAGATTCACCTGAAAGTGCTAAAAAAAATTAAAGAAAAATTTTGGGGGGATCAGCGTGAAAATGGCGTTTTTCTTACAAGATCTTGCCTGCCCCGGAATCCGGCGAATTTCGCGCGGAATGGCACAGGCGCCGATAATTACGGACACTTCAGATAGACAGCAAATTGCGGCACGCAATAAAATTTCTTTTTTTTGCAAAGGACATTTCGGCAATTGGAAGGTAGCTAGAGAAAAATTCTGGGGAAAGATTGGCGGGCGGGGAATTTTTGGCACCTTTAATTTTTTCCCCGCCCGACGGCGTCTCCCGAAAAATTTTCTTAAGCTACCTTCCAATTGCCGAAATGTCCTTTGCAAAAAAAAAATCTTAAAGGTTTCATAATTCGGTGAATTTCGCGACACCTGTGAAAAACGCCGCAATTTGTGGACACTTCAGATAGACCGCAAATTGCGGCACACAATAAAATTTCTTTTTTGCAAAGGACATTTCGGCAATTGGAAGGTAGCTACAGAAAAATTTTAGGGAAAGATTGGCGGGCGGGAATTTTTTTGCACCTTTAATTTTTTCCCCGCCCGCCGGCGTCTCCCGAAAAATTTTCTCTAGCTACCTTCCAATTGCCGAAATGTCCTTTGCAAAAAAATTTTTTCATTGGTTTCGATTTTGTGGTGAATTTCGCGACAAGTGCCACATGCGCCGGAAGTTACGGGTAACGGATTTTCTCCGACATTTGCGGCACACAAAAAAAATTTCTTTTTTGCAAAGGACATTTCGGCAATTGGAAGGTAGCTACAGAAAAATTTTAGGGAAAGATTGGCGGGCGGGGAATTTTTTTGCACCTTTAATTTTTTCCCCGCCCGTCGGCGTCTCCCGAAAAATTTTCTTTGTCTCTTTTTCAATTGCCGAAATCGCTCAAAATTTTTTTTTCACATGTTTCAATTTCCCGGGGAATTTTGCGACAAATGCTGAAGATGCCGATAATTACGGACAATTGCACTTTTTTACCGCAATTTTCGGCGCTTTTCCCTGATCCCGGTATTGCCTTTTTTTTGGAGGGGGGGGGGGGAGAGAGAGAGAGAGAAGGGTAACAGACGGATCGGGGTAGAGGGGCGGGGGGCCGGCGCGGAAAGGGGGGGGGGGTGACATTTGCCTTATTGATAGTCTGGTATCCAGAAAAAAAAAGAAACCTTTTCTGTTCCGATGGAAGGCCAGGGGCAGACAGGACGCCGCCTCATGCATCAGATTTTGGGGCTTCTGGCGGGCTGTTGGGCGCTGCTGGAAATCCTGGGCCTAGCGCTAGCGCGCCCCGCACCGTACGGGGCGCCCTCCTTGATCGTGATCTACAGCGCGCCTGGGCACTTTGAGCGGCGCCTGGCCATCCGCCGGACGTGGTGCTCTGCCGCCAGCCTGCTGCCCAGCGGCTCGAGGTGCGTGTTCTTGCTTGGACGCGCGGGGCCCGAGGCGCGGCTGGCGCAGGTTCGACAAGTCCGCCGGGCCATTCCCGACTTACAAATGTCGTGTTGTGACAGGAAAACCAGCTGTTTGCTGACTTGGTGCTGGACGATACTTTTGTCGATACGTACCAGCATTTGTCTTTCAAGCTGCTGAGCATGCTGGCCGGTTCGCAGCGGTGGCGTCGTCCTGGCGAGTTGTGTCTGGTCAAGGCCGACGACGACGACTACATCGACACGCGCGCGCTGTTTGACATATGGTTTCTTTCCTTCTCTTTGTTTGTTGTTGTGTGCGACGCCGAACGCGAGAGAGCGCCTGTGTGTGTGTGTTCTTTTTTGGCGAAGCCGGCGAGCACGCGCCGACGAGGTGGTGGGCAAGGTGGCATTGTTCCACCGGCAAAGGCGTGGCGAATCTTTCCGCGGGCGCTGCTACAATCAGTCCGCGGGTAATACCTACTTTGAATACTTTCCCTTGGGCCCGGTCATTGTGCTGCCCTTCACGGCCGTGGAGGCGCTGGACCTGGTCATGCTTAGGTGCCCCGCAGACTTCGGCTCTGAGGACGACGTCATGCTAGCTTACCTTGCCAAGCTCGCGGGTTTGCGGCTGTTGGCCGTGCAGCACCTGTCCCCCTCCTCCAACCCCTCCCCCCCCCCTTCCTTTTTTGTGTTGTTTTTTATTCCCCTTTCTTTTCTTCTCCATACCCTGCCCGCTTTTTTTCTTTTGTGTTCCTCGTCCGCGCGCAGCAGAAAAATTTACTTGTTGTCGTTTTTCGGGCTTTGTTTTTTTTAGGTTCACGGGTACGCGGCACACTAGCAACGCGTCCTCGTGCTGGCTGCGCCGGGGTGCTTCAATAGCCATTAGCGACCTGTCGGCGGGGGACATGGCAAGGGTCCACCGGGAAATGGCTTTCACTGTCTACTGGCCCTGCCTGCCCAGGCACACTCTGCTAGGGTCGTACAACTCCCTTGCCACGTCGCACCTTTTCGGTGTGATTGTTGGTGTTTGTGTTTTGTAGTTTGTACAAGAGCGCAGAGACTAGGTGGCTCAACTGGCACCTGTCGTAGAACGGCGACGAGAATATATAAGCTGCAGAACGAATGCTTCGTTTGTCCACCAGGCAAGGTCCTTTTGGCTAACGACATTCCTCCGAGGTTTAGAAACGTAGCGGCCCCGTTGTGCCCCGGACGGCTACTACGCACTGACCTTAATTTGCTTACAATTAAAAAAACTCAACGGGGCTCCCTTGCGCTCAAAGCCGCTCCCTCCCTCCCTTTTCTTTTTTTGCTTCTGTTTCCAGAGGATGTGGTGTGGGGCCTCTAGAGACTGTTCGCGTGTTCTGTCCTCCGTCTGTACGAATCTCTAAATTTTCAGAATCAATCCGTTTATATCTTTTTTTTTAATAACAATTCCGTATGAATTTGGACAATCACAAACAAGCGGGGTCTCATTGGATAGCAGTATGGATAAGTCTAGATAAAGACAGGAGTGTTGACGTGTATGACCCTTTAGCACTTTATGAGCCAACAGAAGACTTTCAACAACAAATGAAACAACTAATAGACAAAAGCCACCCCGATAGTTATTTATTAATGAAGGTTAATCAAGTAAAACAACAATCAAACACCTCAGACACGTGCGGTTGGCATAGTATGAGATTTTTAATGGAGCGAGCGAAAGGCAACAGGTTTAAGTTTGCTAGCGGTTATACAGACCTTGAAGAAGAAGAAGCGGAAAAATTAAAAGCACAGAATGGATATGGTTTTGACACCTTTTTATAAAAGATATTTATCACTACACTCTCATTCGTTTCACTCATTCTCGTTTGTTGATAAACATCGAAAACCGATTAATTTTTTCCCAAATAAAAAAACGATGGTTTAGAATAAGTGAGAGTGCGAAAGCACGAAGCGCAATTCTAAACTATCTATAATATAACAATGGAGTATAAGGGAGGCCGTGCGAGTGGTATCTATTACATAAATAGCAAAAACCGAATAACTGGCACAGACAGCGACTTTACACACGAAGTCAATATGAAGGGGCTAGACAATCCCACACATTGTAAAATTCTTCATATCTATGTGCCGAAGTCATATTACTCTGTGGCTTCACCATATAATACTTTTACTCTTAGCGAAGACGGGTATGATGCTTTAATTACGATACCTGAGGGAAACTACACAATGAACAATCTAAAAAATAAGTTGTTGGAGGTGCTAACCGCAGACAGCCCAAATAATTATACTTATGTGGTATCCAGTAATAATACCAACATAGAACCAGAAGATGGCAAATTAACATTCAGTGTGTCAGAGAATAAGGGAATTCAACCGCGGTTTATATTTGATGATGATACCCGTATTCACGAGGTTTTGGGGTTTGATAGAAATTCAACATATTTCTTTGCTAATAATTTTGTTAAATCACCAAACGTAATTATTCTAACTGGCGAAAAGACTTTATACCTTCAATCGGACTTAGTTGGTGAAGGAGATAATCACGTGCTACAAAAAATATACACAGCGAATGAAATTCCATTTGGAGCCATTATATACGACGGAAGTGGGTCTGAGTATGGTAAGAAATGATCAACTAGTTCAAATAATGTATATAGGTTTTATCTTACAGACGAAAACGATCAGGCTATAAATCTTAATGGTTTCGGTATCGTTATGACATTGTTTATTTACAGAGAGACTAATTATTTTAATTTATTTACATCATTTTTCAATTTGTTGAAGGTGAGGTAAGGTAATTAATTTAATTTTAGAATTATTTTTTTCTATAAATATATTCTGGTGAATTAGTTAATTTTCACAACTGCCTAAAAAAACAAAAAATGCCAACTCAACACGGCGGAGAATTAGACTTCAGTAAGACTGACTGCATCAGTGCTTCTTATCGTTTGAATAAGCTCGCCCCTCGTGAGGGTTCTGGAACATTTGAAGTCACCACTGCTGGCGGACAAGAACGAAGTTTTGACCTTATTAGCCGACCTTTTAATCTCGCTAGGTCTTATTTGAGTTTTACTTATACTATGAGAGCGGCTGGCGCTAATGTTTATTCTAGAATTTTTATAGACTGCCTTTCACAAATTAGCCAGATACAACTTCAGACCCGTAGCGGTGTTTATCTGTGCGACCTTAACCATCTCAGAATGGTAACTAAGATGATGTGGAAACCAGAAATGAGTTTGAAGGATTTCCTAGACCTTCTGCTAGTGGACATGGTTGTATGCTCCAAAAGTGTAATGCTAACGGATTGATTAGCATTAGTGCTCTTGAAGCAACTAGAACAGCCTTTCGTGCGGCGACTGATGGTGCTAACGATGTTGCCGCCTCTACTCAGTGTCTATTGCGTGAGCCAGTGATTTCTGCTCGTCGTCATGATGATGCTGCTCTAACGACTGGAGCTGGAGCACTATCCGCCGTAAATGTTAATTACAACGAGGCGAAGTATCTTGTGGGAAGTGGAGCGAATGCCGCTTTGGCCATTAATGTTAAAATTACTCTGGGTATGATTATTAACACTATTTTCGCACTTGATAAAACTATTATGTTTCCAGAAATTTTGACTATGCGGATTGTGTGGGGTGCTACTGACAGAACCGGTTATACGGTGACTAATGGTGCGGCTACTTGTATTAGCACTGCTTATCTTGCCGCACTAAATGCTACCATGCCTATGGCTGCATCTGCTGATGTCACCAATCTTGCCTTGTTTCTTGCGGTTGAAACGAACCCCGATGTTATTCAATCAATCCAGCAGAAGATTGCTAGCCCCGAAGTTATGAGTTTCAATATTGATTATCCCTATGTTTACAAAAATACTACACAAGCAAGCACAAGCCAAAACATTATTATGCGATTTGACAGAGGCCACGGTCGCCGTTTGAAGAAGATTTATCACTCTGTTTTTAACACAGAAGAAAGAAAGAACACAGCCTATGACAACGATAATCGTGCCGCTGCTAAGGTTGTCAATTTTTACACTACTCTGGATGGTTCCCGCCAGCAAGAATTCAACGTTGACACTGCGAGCGAAGAAAACTATATGTATTTGAAGCCAAAGGTTGAGGGTTCGGCCTTGTTGAATAACGATGTGTATAAATACCATTGGTTCTGGGTTGATGCTTGGGATAATACCCGCCCGCTATGGAGCAAAGACCAAAATGAAATCAGCGGTTTAAGTCTTGATACTGAGCGACGATGGGAGTTTATTGCGACCACCGTGAATGCCGCCTACAACCATTACACCGTGGCCATTACTCAGCGGGAGGTACAGGTTAAGGCAAGTATGATTACAATTAGTTAAGAGGTAATTATTAATTTTGATAGTTATTTTATTTTTTTTGATAATATAGACCTACAATGTCTCACCAGAGAAACTTAATCGCACAAAATCCTGACGGAGAATTTATAAATGTCAGTGTTGGATATGATGGACACGTTGAAACAAATAATTCAAAAACCGCTTTTGGCGAAGCAGTAGTAGGTCAATTAACACCAGTATTACAAGAAATCTTTCCATATACAATTAATACTAGGATATGGACAAAAACAGAAACAAAATCGTCTGTGTCATTTTTGAATAATATGGCTGAATTAAAAACTCAAGCGAATGCAACGGCAGATGCTAGACTGGTAAGTAAAAGGAGAATAAAATATAGAAGTGGAATGGGTGTCCTAGCCCGATTTACTGCTCTATGGACAACGGACGATACAAAAGATTACTATTCATATATTGGAATAGGAAATGAACTCGTTGATGGATTTTATTTTTACAAAAATCAAGCAGGAATGAATATCGCACATTCTGCGGGAGGTGCTGTAGATTATATTGACCAAGAAGACTGGGACGACCCTTGCAATGGAAATTATGCTATGATTTAGACTGGAGCAAAGGAAATGTATTTCAAATTCAATTTCAGTATCTTGGGTTTGGTGCTATTAAGTTTTATATTGAAAATCCCATAACAGGATTATTTCAATTAGTTCATATGATTGAGTATGCGAATGCTAATAATGGGGTAAGCCTGCGAATTACAACATTACCTTTTACAGCAGTAATGAGAAATGATGCAGCGACTGGAATACAAACTCTTAAAACAGCGAGTGCCAGTTTATTCATACGATAAACACAAGTATAACAAACGAAGTGGAAGGAAGTAAAGCAGCAAACACCACTGAAAGTCCTATTATTAGTATAAGAAACAAAGCGGTATTTGATGCGGGCGGTGCTAATTTAACAAATTATTCAAATGTTTATCCAACTTTGATAAGTATTACAAATGAAGATACTAAGTCGTGTGTAGTAAGAATGGTATTGAATGGGACACTAACTGGAGCAGATTTTGCAGATGTTGATTCTAAATATTCAATTGTAGATACTGACACAAAGGCGAGTGCTGTTGCCAACGGAACAACAATTTTTAAACTTTACGTAAATTCTCAATCAACTCAACAAATAAATCTTAGAAATTATGATATATATTTGTCTCCTAGTGATGTATTGACTTTTACACAGAAATCCGTTGGAACTGCCAATAATGGTTCAAATATTAATGTTATCGCTAACTTCGTAGAAGATCAATAAAGCAAAAAAAAAATTTAATGGAAAGCGATGTTGATAGAGATATTTTTTTACCGCATCTTTATTATTAAAATAAGGTTGTTGAATTAAATATTCAAAGGTATGGTTTATCAATCTTAGCAACATCTTCAATTTTCATTTTTTTATACTTACCATATTGAAGAAAAATATCTGTTTCATTTTGTGCTATCTCTTCACCTACATTAGTCTTGATTTCGGTAATTCCAGTCTCTTTTAAATCAGTCTCCTTAAAAGGTGTGCTTGGTTCTTCGTCCAACACGTTTTCTAACGGAATAACTACTTTCACATTGTCGTCATAATGTTGATTTTGTTTAAAATCAACATTTGGCTTGTATTGTTCATAGAAAGAAACAATGTTAGGTTTAGTCCATTTAATTGTTGGCTTTTTTATTTCGCTGTCAAGGTTCCATTTTTCAATTTCATTTAAGTAGTCCTGTTTGGTGTTCAGGTCTGTCATCATATATATAATATAAATATTAATTTTTCATAAATATGTTTTTACTTCACTTTTAATGTCTGTAAATTTATCAACCACGGCTGTTTCATAACCCATTCAAGGTATGGCTTATCAATAACCGCTACATCTTGAATTTTCTTACCTTTATACTTACAAATGGAAAAGTATCCTTTGGCTTTCCTTCATTTCTCTTTTCAATCGCCTTAATTTGTTCATCAATTATCTGTTGCACATCTTTACTGAAAAGAATTCCTTCTTCTTCTCAATTGAAAGTACTTCTCACATAGTCTGGTTAGGGTTGTCATTGGTGTATATAGACTGGTAAAAAAAATTATAGAAAAATTAATTATTTATTTACTTTTGCCTTTAAAATCCGTAAGGTAGTGTAGAGATATGGTTCTCTTTAATCGGCTGTATTACTCTTTTTGTGTATGTAAATGAGAATATCTTTTTCAAATGTTCGGAGGTAATCGTTTTGTCTTTTTTGTTCCTCATAATTTTGCTGTGGTTGTGTATTGCTACATTACCATTCTCAGCCACATTCTTTGCTATGTGCTTTTCTCCTTCTGTCTCCAATAATGCTTCTAATTCCTCATATGCTTTCTTTGATAGTTCTTCGTCCTTTATTCCCAGACCATTGCTTATCACACTAAACATATTTACCAAGTTCAGTTTCCTGCAAGTGTCGTAATTCATAGAAAAGCCTTTCAGTTTCATTTTTGTTGTGCCGTCGTTTAGTATATAGCCGTAGGACTTTGGCCCCGAGCCCACAAATGTAGTTATCTTTCTGCTTACTTTTGTCTTTTTGTCTATTAGTTTGTCTGTCCATTGTCCTAATAAGTCGCCTGTCGGTATTGTTGTCTGTCCTTGTTTTTCATCAACTAAATATACATGCTGTCTGTGTCGTGATATAATACCCTGTCTCCCAATCTATCCATCATATCATGCAATCTCATTTGTGCGTGTGCTGTTGTGAATAAAGCCACACATATGTTTGTGTTGTAAGGGTCTGACACTTTTTCGGAGTGTAGATTGTAGGATAGTTCAAGGCATTCTTTATTTATCATATTGATTGAGATTTCGTTTATGTCTTTGTCATTTAGTATTTTGTATAATTCTGCCTCACTCGTGACGACTGTCGTCTGTGTCTTGTTGCTTTGTTGTCCAAACTTTCCCCACAGAGAATTCAGACATAGTTTTGCGACTGCCCTCCTTCCTTCATTCTTTTCTATTTTGCTTTTGTCCAACTTAATACCCATCTTTTCCTCATAGTCCTTTATGTAATTGTCTTTTTGTTCCTCCGTTTCCACATTTGATGGGTAGCCACTTGCCTCTTGCTTTACTTGTAGAAAGGTTTTTATGTAGTCTTTGAATAGTGTTGTCTGTTGTTCCCAGTGCCACACCTCATAAACTTTAATGATATTATAACCTTTTTCCATTGCTTTATAAAAATGAGTGGTGTTGCCCAAGTGCCTGTGAGTGCCCTCTCTGTGTCGTCGTGCTGACATTTGTCCTGTAAGTTTTTTCCTTTCCACACTTATTACATAAATAATACATCATCTTTCCTCTATCTTGACAGGGTAGGACAGGGTGAATTAATCCCCTCGGCGGAATCATTTTAATTTTGGCTAATCCAAATGCTGTCTTTTGCTTTATCATTTGTAATGCATGTGTGCTTTTGATTACCTGATGATGTCCGAGAGGGTAGGGGTCATTATTTGGCCTATTGTTGTTCATTCATTGCCCTCCGATATAAAGATAAAGCATTTGTCCTTCCCCCAAACATTGCGTGTCATGGGTTAATTGTCTCTTGCTCCATGAATGTCTCTTCTATGTTCCTTTTGAATTCCTGCCTTACTCTTATTCTGTTCCACTTACAACCCCATATTGTTATAAATTATTCACTTCCTCGTGTTCCTTTATTAAAGTTTCCCGTCGTTTTGTTTCCTTGTATAATTGTCCAAATGTCTTATTGACAGATTGCTCTTTATTCATTTCATTGCCGTCATAACACTCAGGACATCCGTGCCAGTAGCACCCATGAAACTCATATGCCGTTTTTGTCTTCGGGTCATATCCGTCTAAGTATGCCTTACCTGCACCTTTTAACTGTATCATTTTTTCTTTTCCATTTAATCCGTGCTGTATGGTTGTATTGTCTTTCTTCTCTCTGTATAATAGCCACTCCACGCACATACGGCTCGTTTTTGCTTTGTCTGTTCTGTGTGTTGGTATGACTGCTATGCTATCTGTCGGCATATAGATTGCTTTATGTAATGCCATACAGGTAGATGCGATAGTTGGAATGGGTCTATGCCAAATTCTAGAAAACTCTCTCTAAATTTAATACAACCCCTTCTCAATATATCCACATCACTATGACAATATGCTTCCATTTCTTTTTTGAAATCAAACACTTTGTCCTTCTGTTCTTCATACCATTTCAGAAATTCTTGTCGTTTATGTTTTGAAAATGTGTTGTAGCCGTAATAGTCCTTGTCTGGTATTGCCCCTACATAGTTTTGATTTGCATCAGTATTAAAGAAATGTGGGAAAAATCCTTTCTTTAATTCATCTAAACCAAAAGTCTCAGGGAAATCAGATAGAGGCATAGTTAGGAAAGATAGACTATCAATAAATCTAATCTTACCCACAGCCATCATCATAATCTTACCCCCTTGATATATGACAAATGGTGAAATGCCTTTTTCTATTAACCACTTAAGCACAAATTGACAATCATAACCCCTCGCATTATGTGCTATGAATGTGAAGTCCTTGTGTTAATTTCCAAATGCCCAATTACAAAACTCGTCGATGCTTTTGTGTATGATTGGTGTGCTGTCTGTAAAATACTGACTCTCTGAATGGTTAATGATCTGTGTGCCTGTCTCTTGTGTTGCCTCAAAATCAAAGAACACATGTTTATCAGAGGGTTTATGTATTTCTTTTTGTTTCATATTACACCTATGCTCAAAGGGTTGTAGGATTTTACAATTTTTACATTTGTC